>JARWCS010241760.1:0-13492 GCA_034783895.1 Geukensia demissa
TCTTTTTTAACAAAACAGAGGTGAACTAAGGCTTTTAATTTTTCTTTGAGTTTTGAATGTGGAATAGTAGTATAGAGAGTGGAAAAATCATTTCATTTTTAACTTTATTTTCAAATAGCTTTATGTTAATTTCATATTAATCAAGTGCAAGTGATATGAAGGTATAACCTCTGTTAAATTAAAAATCCATGCGAATTATCAAGTAGACTCGATGTGGAACTGATTTCTGAGCAACGGTCACGAGAAGATAAATTTGCATAATTACAGTTCTTTAATTCTTCTGCACTAACATGTACACATAATATACCACAAGAGAGTAGCTAATGCTCTTTGGCAGGAACCATTAATTTTTGTGGAAATAAGGACGATTTTGGTTGATATTAATCTTGTCCTGAATTTGGTGAAAAAATCGGGTCTTGTTTGATTTTGAAAAATTTATAAGGATTGTCACTCATAAAATCCATTTATGTGGCAATATTCCTGATTCCCTGCCTAAGGGGTTTATTTTTCGCAGTTGCTTCGATACTCTCCTGCCTGTTCCAACTATCAGGATTTTCTGTTGTCGCACAAATAACTACAAAAAGAATACATCAAATCAAAATGTTTTTCTTTATCTATAGTGTTTCATGTAAACTTAACAACAATAATAAGTCCACTACAATAGAAAGTCCACTACAATAGAAAGTCTACTACAATAGAAAGTCTACTACAATAGAAAGTCAACTACAATAGAAAGTCTTCTACAATAGAAAGTCCGCTGCAATAGAAAGTCCAGTACACTAGAAAGTCCACGACAATAGAAAGTCCACTACACTAGAAAGTTTACTACAATAGAAAGTCCACTACACTAGAATGTCCACTACACTAGAAAGTCCACTACAATAGAAAGTCTACTACAATAGAAAGTCTACTACACCAGAAAGTCCACTACAATAGAAAGTTCACTACAATACAAAGTCCACTACAATAGAAAGTCCACTACAATAGAAAGTCTACTACAATAGAAAGTCCACTACAATAGAAAGTCCACTACAATAGAAAGTCCACTACAAAAGAAAGTCTATTAAACTAAAAAGTCCACTACAATAGAAAGTCTACTACAATAGAAAGTCCACTACAATAGAAAGTCCCCTACAATAGAAAGTCCACTACAATAGAAAGTCCATTGTTAAGTTAATTGTGTAAATTTTAACAACACGAGATTCAAGTATGTGTTGTTTTGACATTTATTCGAATAGATGAACATTTTAAAGACTTTAGATTAAGTTATACTCTACATTTGTGTATACACCATTATTACTGACTGTTGAAATATTACAAACCTTTGAAATATTGTCAAATGTTTCGTTAAAGTTTGATGGACAGATATTTCGATCACGATGAACAGTTGCATTTCTGTAATACTTAATAGTTGTCAGCGCTGAATCGACACTTCTGTCTATCTCTATGGGAATCTGATTGCCTATGTCTTTTTTGGCAAGAAGTTTCAAAAGACACATCATCAAGGTTATGTCAAATTCTTTCGAACAAATTCTTTTTCCACCTTAGAAAATGAAATTAAGAAAAATTTCGTCACTTAGTTCAGGAATTCAAACAAATTTAAAAGAACTAAAATACAGATTGATATCTGCATAAAGATCTGCTCATTTCTGCGAAAAATTAATTTTGATTTTCTTGATTTGAAAGTTTCAAGATTTAGGGTGATCTTAACCAGATGAATGTTTACGAAAGGATTGAAACACAAATTTTACAGTAGATATAATTTTATAGTAAATAATTTATAGTAATTATCAAAACGTAGAGGTTTCAATGTTAATGAGAAACTGAATAGATAAACATGAAATCAGTAAACCGCTTTATTTTACTTTTTGCCAATATGCGAAAGTATTGAAACATATTATTCGTCAGTGATTTATTTTCGCGACTTTCGCGACAAGATAAAAAAATCACAAACTAAATTGCCGCAAATTGTTTTGTATAAACTAAAAATAAAGTAGCAGAATTTAATCTCACACATAATATGGAGGAAATTTAAGTATGTGGTCATGATGAATAAGCAACGAACTTAAAATAAGTTGGTTGTCATATTATTTAACCCATTAGGGTGAACGGATTGAAGGTATTTACTCACTGTCAAGTATTTGATACAAATCATCCAATCATTAAATATTTATGCTTATTATTTGAAAACATGCATACTTACCTCCTGTTTTATCTATATTTGCATTAAAGATTTAAACTTGAGGCCAAAGTTGTGTTTTTCTTTGTTTTGTGTCCTCGTTCGGGTAGGTTTTAATCCTTAAGATATCAAAAACAAACACAGAAAACAATTTGTATGCAATTGTAGTATTGAGAAGAATTATCACAACGTCCCCCAAAATATAGCACTATCGTTGATCAGCGATATAGAAATAACGGCCTCGGATATATGCAGGTAATACAAGTTGTATAAGTGCAATATGTAAGGAATCAAAGCTGTTCTCATTTTGTGCTTGTGTGTTTTTTCGAGGACGGGTGGGTAGGTTTGAAATTTGACCTAACGCAAAACAAATAAAAAAACAGACACGATTTTACTCCGTACAGTCAAGTTATGAGAATCTTACAATAAAATCGCGAATGAAGTCGCAATGAAACTAAGTTGGTTTAAAGTATTTCAATTATAAAAATAATCAACGACTTTAATAGTTATGTTTCCGGACTTTCATCTAGAAAGATTGATCTCTTCAACTGGAGTATTATGATTTCGAATATACGTTACCACATTTTGTGCTTATAAAAATCTGATGTACATGTACCAAGGAAAATATCAAGATGATTGCACAAGTACTTTACAAGCTGAAATCATGATCAATTTCTATAGAATAAGAAACGGAATAATGAGACGGATGAATGCATACTTATAATATATTAAATCATTTAACTATTTTTTTATTTGAGTTAATGGCCAGTTTAATTACATTATTACCAAATTCTAATAAATGTATAACATGAATCCAATTTTAATTAATGCACCGTGCCATTTCGTTGACTTAAAACTCCTCAGCTTTGTAAAGATAACCAGTTAAAATACAACGACATTGACGTTAGAACCCCAAAAAATTAGGAGAAAAATGGAAATTCAAAATATGGAGATGCAATCGCATATCCACTACTTAAGCATGAATTCAATTTACTGTATGGGTCCAGAATAGCTCGCTGATTTCTATTTATGCGACTAATAAGATTGGTCCATGAGTTTTTCAATGTGCTCTGCAATACGTTTGGATTGAATTCTCGGTCAAAAACGAATCTGACAGCTTTTTCACCAAGTCGACTGCTGAATAAAAGTAGTGATATCTTCAGAAAGTTTCTTTCCTCGTCAGTAAGGCGAAAAGGAGAAGCCATTCTGAAATGTAGAAACTTAAATCGTTGTTGCTGTATCACAAAACAGGATGTACAGTAAAGTACATATTATATTCAGACAAGGATACAAAATAACAAGATCAATGCGTGTAAGGATATGTGTAACTTTCTGCTCTTTCAAAGAGCAGAATAACTGCTTCCAGCAAGTACTTGCTTAGCATTTACCTGACTGTTAAACCGTCATTAAACTGAATTTGCCCCAGAATATTCCAAAATGAAGGAGTTTTAAATATTGAAGTCCAATGAAATCAGGTACAAAAAGCCAGATACCGGTGAATCTAACTGGGTATGTCGAGAGACATTGCAATCTCGCCCAAGATATGTTCTTGGAATTGCTAAGAAAAATGTAAAAAATAACGAAAATAATTTAAATCAATTTAAATCTTTTCATCTGACGGTGCACGGTCCTATCGGGTAAACACAATACTGAATTTCGTAAGTTTGTCATATTTTGGTGTTACCATGCCGACCATAAGTCCATTATAATAAAAAATTACCAATGTTAAATAAATATGAAAAATTTAGGTATGCTTTATGTACATTTCAAGGAGTAACCTCTCATCAGTAGCATTAGAACCGAAACATAGGAAGTCAAAGATTCAAATATAGCAAAAGAAGCACTCAAATCCAAACAAATCGAAACGGGAAGCCAAATCCGACGGCAGGGACCACTACTAAGTGCATTACTTTTCAACACATTTAGTTCACTTTTCATCCAAAACAAGATTTTTGTGATATAGTAACAAGTTGAATATCCTTCCACAAAACAAGATTGCCTTTGAAAATGCACGGTCAGCTGGAGTTTCAGTGGATATATAATATTATTGGATGTTCTCGGTAAACAGTTTGTTCGATATTTCCGCCAATTTTATCAAAGAATCTTTTCAAATATGCTTATAGTATAATTGTAAGAGCGTTATTAAAACCTTTTGAAATATGCATACAGTGATATAATAGCCTTTTGAAATTGACTGTTCTTTCAACAGCAGCAAAATTACTTCTGTTTTTCATTATCCGCATATATTTATCAGCAACATATCTCCAATAAAAATAAATTAAACATTAGAATTATACGTGATGTAGCTTGTAAATGTGTTCGCTTCTTCTGTTATTTCAAAAGAAAGTTGTAATATGATAGTCAGATTCGTAATTTGTTTTATTAATTTAAAAAAGTTAAAATCCTCTGTACTACTGACATTCTGTACTGTTTGTTCATTCATCAAAGTATAGAAGTATGGAATAGGATAACACGTTCTGATACAATGTATTTGTAGTAAAGATATATTACCCCATTTGGAATATTTATTTCTTTTCAATCTAGTAACTTGACAATGACAAAACTTTCTTTCAGCAAAATTGGCCAACACAAATTTGTTTTCCAATAGCAAAGTGATGTATCTTTTTTCTTACAAAGGCGAGGGCCAGCGAAGCTAATTTAAATAATTCATCACCAAGCTAAAAACTATAAATGCTTTACTTTGAAGAAAAAATGTCTCTCATGGGACGAAACCATCAAATTGAATGTTCCGTTGTTTAAACGTTTCTGACAAGTATTTGTTTTATTACTCAGAAGACTCCTGGTTTAAATAAGTCAACAAATCGTCCAAAAATAATTGCCCACTCCATTGTCGAACGTGGAAGACTTTTAATTCCGCTTTCTGTCAATCTACCCGGTTTCCTTTCCGGACTCTAACTTCAGTATAAACTGATCTCAACTGTATTGAACAAATTTGAAAGAGAAAGAAGGGTTTTTTGCAAACATTTTATTATTTTTATAGGATCTCAAAGTTTTTTTCACAAAAAAGTCTTTTTGTGACGGATTTTTTTTTCGCTGAATTCCTCTCAGAGAATGCTTTCATAGGGATGTCAATTGAAACATATACCATTTTCGATATAATTTTTGTTATCCACCAAATTTTTAGGGTTTTTTCCAAATGTTTTTTTTTAATTTGCAATTAAAAGATATCGTCACAGCATTATTATAAAATCTTTAAATATTGTTTTTATTTGTGCTTATATGGACTTTCTTGTTAATAGCTGAATAAGGAACTCAACAGCTTATATTTGTTATAATATTTTCTACTTCCTGCCTATATATTTTTATATTGGCATTTGCACACCCCAAGTTTTCTTTGACTTCTAATGATATTTAAACACCAAATCCAATTGGACGTGTTAATATTGACACCGTAGTAAAGGAAAACCTGGTGTCCTGATCGGTTGCTTTTCGGTTTTTTAACTAGCAGACAGCAACTGCGAATACTCTTTCGAGGTCGATACTTTTGTTGTGTCATGTATAAATGTTCATTGTATTTGTTGTTGGTTTTCGGTATCGATCTCAAGTGTTAAATCCATTTCAATCGATTTTTATAGTCTGTTTTTATTGCTGTTTATCACACCGCTGTCCCAGGTTGGGGGAGGGTTGAGCGCTCATCAACCGGTTTGACTAGATATATACTTGTGTGCCCGTCCCAAGCCAGGAACCTGTGTGATTGTCGTTGTTTAAATAGTCATTTGTGGTTTTTGTTCACCATTTTAATAGGTTAGGTCGATTGTCGTGTTTTATTAATAGTTTCACATTTTGTGTTTCGGGGCCTTTGACAGCTTCCGTTGTTGTATGGACTCTGGTTCATTATTGAAGGTCGTAAATTCGTTAAAATTAGACTGTCATTTGGTGAATGGCTGTCTCATGGACAATCATGCCACATCTTCTATTTTTTATATAAATATATTTTGACAAGAATCTGGCAGTTATATATGATACGATCGTTAATGGGTGTTAATACATATAATGTCTTGGCTTTATATTTTGATATAGTGATAGTTAGTGCATATCTATTCTTTCTGTTTCCAGTACAATTTCGTTTCACCTGTGTTGGTTTTGATTTTTACAGAATCTGTCCATCTTCATACCCTTATTTCAAGTACATCCAGGTAGTATCCCTTCATTCTTGCTATTACTTGTGCGGGTTTTCCAATGGATTTCATTGTTCTTACTTTCAATGATCTTAATCTGATGATATTTTTGGGGCTTGCTAGCAGATTCCTCTACCCGCGAACGTCCTTTCGGTTTTGACATATAGACATCCTACTTCATCATATCTCGGTTATGAAATCATCGTTTGAACGTCCTTTCGGTTTTGACATATAGACATCCTACTTCATCACATCTCGGTTATGAAATCATCGTTTGGATTATGCTCAATAGCTGTGCTAACCCAATAAATTCTTATTGACTTGTTCATAGTTTCCGAAATCAGCTCCCCCCCGAGGGCGGCCAGTGTTTGAAAATTCTCCGTTCGATTTCTCCGCCTGCAGATAGAACCCTGCATAAGGGGGTGTCCGTTCATTCTAGCGGGATGTATAAATACTCGAACTCCCCTTTGCAAAGGTTGTGTCGGTGATAGAATAGGCGCTAGTTATCTCCGTCCTGGAGGCACTAGTCCCCAAAAAGGTGCGTCCCTGGTTTTGGGGGATGTATAAGCCCAGTGTTGAATGCCCATGTGAGAGATCAGAAGTGCATAGTTCAAAGAGACAAGAAGACAAATTTGAAACAAACTAAAAGATAAAACGAAAACAAAAGGAACAAATCTTGGAATCCACGAACTCCTTTACAAAACAAGAGTGTGTTCAGGTGCTCATGAATGGTACGCATTACCTGTCTTGTGCGCAACATCCGTCGTGGAAGCCTTAAACTCTAATTTGGGTTAACGTCAATCCGAGAAGAGGTCAACTTATTTTTGTATAACCGGCAACAGGTCCACAAGTCACAATCCGTCAGGAGGGAGGTAATTAGACAGATTACAATCCATAACTACAGATTACAATCCATAACTGTCAACATCATGATTTGCCGGATATATATACATAGCTTGACCAGGACGATGAGTGTTTGAGGTATCTACTTACCGTTAGACCTAAACTTTGCATCTATGGGCCAAGACCCTAAACATTTTGACCTGGTCCCAAGGGAGGCCAGTATCCGTATGTTGCCAACGCAGATGACACTGATGGAGTCTTGATAGTTAAGAGGATTTGTATACAGACAGGAAAGACTGACGCACTCGGCTCTCCTTTCTCTTATTGAACTGGTCGGGTATCGAATCCATGACCGTCTGCACTCAAGGCAATCACGCTAATCATTTCAACGTGGTCGAAATATTTTAAACATGTTAGACTTATTTAACAACATGTTTGTCCAGTTTGGTAAACAAGTTTTCCAGAAGTCGATCAGCATTGCAATGAGCACTAATTGAGCTTCTCACCATAACGACCCGTTTCGTTATTCATTCCAGACTGACTCTATTAAAGGCCTAGTGCAGTTTTTGCTGTTTATGGTATGTGTTATATTTGTCTTGTTGTAGTTCTCAAAATTTTCAAGGAAATAAAACACCCGTAAGCATAACTCTGGTAGAAATTAAAGAATCGATCGTATAAAAGACTAAATATTTTATCTCCAACGATATACATACTAGTTCTTCTGTTGAAATTAAAGAATCGAGCGTATAAAATACTAAATATATCTCCAACGATATACATACTAGTTCTTGTGTAGACTGTGTCCTTAATTTAGCGTCAATAAGGGCAAAGGACAGAAAAAGTACGACGGATAAGCTGAATCGGAAAGATGATGAAATAAATAGTAATAATCAAAAAGTTAAGGTTTGTCTGGTCCTTCCTTTTGATTTCAATTTATTCTAGTACAGTTTTGAATTATTGTTTATTATAAACAAAGGTGAGATGCTGTTCTCCGAGGGCGGCCGGGGTAGAGAAATAGGTCTTTATCGGCCTGCAGATAGAACCCCAGCTAAATGAGCGTCCGTTCGTTAGAGCGAGATGTACAAATAATAGAACCCCCCTTCGCAAAGGTTGTACCAGGGATAAAATAGGCGCTAGGTATCTTCGTCCTGGAGGTACTAGTCCCCTGAAAGGGCCGTCCCTGGTTGTGGGGATGTATAAATTCATAATCCGGCCGGAAGCAAACATTAAAGACGCACCGTGTTGAGAAAATTCCATGTTCTAAGCACGTTAAAGACACCATATTACTGCTCAGTTTGAATGGTCTGTAGGCGGCCAGTTTCAAGGCCTATCCAACCCTTAATTTTTTTTCAGTGACAGTCTAAAAATCACCCTTTCATGTGCCCTGACCACAGTCAGGGCATATTGATTTGTTGTTTGTTACTTGTTGCCGTCCTGAACATGGCTGAAATATTGCCCACTGGACAATAAGCAGCCATCAGTCGATCAGTGTGTTCAGGAAAAATAAAAAATGAAACACCAATCAATTCAACATATGATGATATCCTACATACGGCAAAGACGAGATTGATTGTAAACCATATATTACGCTGTCTTATTTTTCATGATACATGAATCTGAAAAAAAAAACAAGAATCTATAAGCATGTAGGAAATCATACAGTGTGCACAAAGACTATCTATTATACATGTCCAAAACGGGAAAACTTAACATTCGTCCTGAAAATAAGAATATCCAATCAATGTATTAATTACAGTACTGTTTGATCTTTTGATTTGACAAAAAATGAAATTTAAAAATAACACCAGAATTATACGAGATTATAGAGATATTCAAAATACATACTTTGTTCTTAAAGAAGTATGTCGATTGGTTTCCATTCTGATAGTACTGATAGAATGTGATACTATTCTTTATATAATTTGGCCCTTGGAAATGTTGGAAAATATTCTCTTTAAATCGTCGAATAGATAATAATATTTTATTATGCATATTCAACTGGTTTCTCTAGTACAAAAATAACTGAATCTTATTTTAACGTTTCGTTCCATTTGGTTAATACATTAAGGTTCATAATATTCTAAAACGTATTCCTGACACCTTGAATTCCAATTTCAAATAAATAAGACCACTTATGCTTGAAATTCAAAACTACATTTCCTATATATAGTTTGGGGTTTACAAGAATCGTTCTTTGCTATATTACATTTTCTTCTTAACAATATCTGCATTAAATCACAAACGCACTTCTAATGCGTTCCATTCCTTGTAGTTTACTTGATTAATTGAACGACAACAAAATATTCATTTTCACATATTTTGAAACTATTCAAAATACATTTGTTTTAAAATTTGCTACGACTTACGTTGTGAGTGGGTGTAATATTACGAAACTGGTATTGAAAAGAGATTGATGAAATATTCCTGCAAAATACATGTAAGTGCTACTTAATAGAAATAAATATCATCGACTCATGAAGTGCAATGGCAAGTTTTTTCATAATGACATATCACACCAGACATCAGTAACCCAAAATATGATTTATAAAACTAATGAGTGAAAAACATTAAGATTATAATATTAAATTGAGAAGCATTTCTCACAGAATGTATACATCGATTCCTGATGATATTACCGAAGCAGATTAATAGGAAACCTATGGTTGTCAGTCTGAAAGTTTGGCGACTGTATATAATTACGGTCTAGTAAACATATTACAGTATTCTATAAATAAGCAGAACCCATGGCTAGCAGTGCATGATCATTTACAACTGGTTGGCAAATAACACTGAAAATAACTGCAATTATATATACGAACTTGTGAAAAGGTTTAATGAAACAAACAGACATTTGAGGAAAAATACATTTTGCATACTTTAGAAATACAAACACTTTTCAACTAAACCAAACCGGACGTTGCAAATTCATAAATCTATAAATGACATCAACATAGCTATATACCTAATTTAGAAAAGAGTCACCAAATATGCATGTGGCATGGTATTTTTTTTCCTAAAAGTGCTTAAAAGTGTGGTTCATTTTTCGTAATAGTAGGGAAATGAAAAGCTCGTAAAAAATTTAAGAAAAGGCTATATACTTTCACACTTCTATATTTCGGTGATCAATTGGAGCTCGCTGCCTTGTGTTGGTGAAACTCTACTTCTGATTGGTATATTAAACAAATGTTTGGTATTGTGTTGGTGAAACTCTACTTCTGAATGGTATATTAGTCAAATGTCATGTTCTTGTAAACAGTGAAAAGAATAATTTTCCTCTGTAATGGCGTGCGAGGCTTTACCATTTTTAGCTGGCTTAAATCATATTTAGATTTCAAATGTAAAATTGCCGTAAAAACATGACTTAAGTTTTTTTTTAATTTCTCGTTAAAATTGCACCAACATATAAGGGAATAAAAATCGTATGAATTATACTGGTGTGTAGGTAAATTATGTTTAGTTTCGCAAATCTTACTTGACTTGACAACGGTTTCTGAAAACATCACGGGTTTAGAATTTCCCCTGTATGCTATAACAACTACAACTATCAGGTTTGCTAATTTAGGATTTTAAATTTTCATACCAGGTTTTGATACGAGACACATCCAAATCAGATTTCGTGTGTAGTTTCCTAACACATCTTATAAAAATTTCACAGCAATGCATTTAGCCCAAGAATAATATAATAGTTGATGTTTTAATGAAAACGTTGTAACGACGCTTTTTAATTCCACATTAAGTATGGTTGTAAAAGAAAATTAAAACGGCTTTGGTAACATTTATGAGATTCTAAAATCGATTTTAATCAGGTGGAAACATATAGCTCCATTAAGTTGAATAGTTTTTAGATTAGTTAGAGGTTAATATTTAGATGAAATTTTAATCCTACCATCTTAATGGTTCTAAGATGATTGATAAAGATTGATAAGCATATTGTAGCGGTGTGAAAACAATATCAATATTCAAACAGCAAACATGACCCTGAAACAACAGCAAGACAACAACGTAAAGCAACTGCTATTGTCCATTAGGTAAATGCTAAAAGTATTCAAGACCGCGTGTTTTAATTGAATACAATAGCTTATCAAATGTTCACGAATTAAAATTTCGTGTCTGCAATAAACGAACAGTCAACAAACTAATGGACAAGAGGGAGATATGTTCAGAGAATGCATTGTAAACACATACTATAGACAAATGTTACTTAAAGCACAGAAAGCTTCTAATGTTTTTAATCAGAAAACAGAAAAATCTATATAACTTCAGAAAAATTCATGATAGAAAAATACCTGAAATTGGAATGAAATTATTTAGTGCATATTCTGCAAGGTACAAAGTAGTCTCTCGTAGGGGACCTTATTAAATGTTTTCGAAAAGTCGAGCAGAATAAGGTATTTTTGTTTACAGAGATCCAAATTCTCAGCAAGGTCTTGGATTGTGAGGATCAGTTAAGAATTACAGGAGCGGTTCTTTCTAAATCCATGTTGAGCTTCGTTTTATAATGTCATGGAACTCAATGAAATGTTTGCGTTGTTGCTGCATATGATACGTTCCATGATCTTACAGGTGACAATAGTAAAAGAAGAAACTGGACGGTAGTTATTAGCACGTGATACATCATCTTTCTAAAATATAGTAACAGCAAAGACTTCTTTTCATTATGGTTGTACATGTATTGTGTCTTGATATATTTAGGCTTTGAAAATGTGAATGTTCTGCCAGGTATGGAACAAGCTTTTTAGGAAGATTAGTAGAAATATCACCTGGACCATTTTTTAAACAGATATTCAAAATTTTCCGTACTCAAATTGAATTTCCGTACTTTACCAAGGCAAAACCAACACAGCTGAAACAAACAATAAGGAAAGTTATAAAAGTGAAAACAAAACCAATTGGGACTAATCCGGAGCATTTGTAAAAACCTTTGCCTGGTGGCGTCAATTAGCACAATATGGTTTAGTAATATATCTTTAATTTGAAAACTATTTCAATTTACTTGGTAGTAGAGACATATGTACACTGATTACTTTCGACTAGCCATAAGTTACCCACTGAATCTGAGGTATGTAAAACCTGAAGATAGAAAATGTGAATCATGTGATTCAAATTATTTTGGAGATGAGTTCCATTTTCATTAAAGTGCAAATTCTTTGGTGAAAGTAGGAAACACTATATTGATAAGAAATATATTAAAAACGCAACTATTCTGAAACTGCAGAATCTGATGTCTGTTAAAAGAGAGTCGGCATTAAGAAAATGTGCAGCTTTATACGTTTGCTTAATACCAGTGTTTGTCCTCTTGGTTGAATTCCACGATTTACATGTATCCTTCAGTGTAAATATTATCAATATTTTCTGTGATTTCTTTGTTTTATTTATGTCATTGTATGCTTTGATAATTTTGTATGTGTCTGTATACCATTGTTACCACAAAAGTTTTCAGAATATTTTAAGTTTTGGTTCGTTGTCTGCACAAATTTGTACCGGATTTTCCTTTTTATTATGCATAATTTTACAACCAATTAAATATCGAATATTATTTAAATATCGGTTTATAATGGTATATTGATCAAAAAGTATTACCTGCAAGTGGGCTTTGGTCAGACCAGATTTAATAAACTTTTCTGGTCAATAACTAATCCAGATAGTGACCTCATCAAAAAGCTATACTTAGGACTTAACTTTATTGTTTTTTGAAGAGTTGGGAATTCGGCGGTCGCAAATGCCTTTTTTACTGCAGTAGGTCAATTCGTCAAATATAAAAAGGCGATGTTTCATCTAACCCCCAAATGACGCTCTAAACCATTCAAATATTCAGTTATCGCTATCACCATTCTAAAACAACTAAGCGGTGCATAACATTACATTTGCCAACTTTTTTCATTATATTTGCGATATTTATATATATAACGTGTACATGTATGCACCATGTAACCTCTTAACTAAAACAAAACAAGTTTCGTCATGATTCTCTGCTGAAAAATTGCAATGTGGTATAGAAGTTGGGATCCAAGACTTAATGAAAATCAATAAGCACGTATCAATCAAATATCCGAATCCTTGATATCCTTTATGTTTTCATCGTTTCATATTAGTCTCAGTTAAAGTAAACCTATATCTATTATTTGTTAGGGTTTTTTCTTCTACGAAGAGCCTTAAGACGTTAGTCAATACATTAGACTTGCGTAAAAATGATATTTTCAATATAATGCCGATGTTATTAGTGAATAAAAGGCCTGAACTAAAGTACACCAAATGAATTTTGCCACAACAAAAGTGAACCTACATCAAAAGTTTTACAGTGAAATATATCATATTATATATCGTTGGAATT
>JARWCS010241869.1:0-13492 GCA_034783895.1 Geukensia demissa
TTAGTGTTCTTATTTGTTGAACTTTACATTATGGAAAATTTTGGGCCAAAATATGCCCTTATCGCCTCTTCTCCTTTTATGGGTGAACACACAGTAGGTATGAGGTCTGTAAACCTGTTGCACACCCTGAACAAAATGCAAGTTTACCAATTTTGAATATATATAATTATTGTTAATTTAGTCATGCTATATGTACATATCAAGGAGTAACCTCTCAAGTCAAGAGCAAGGCTAGAAAAATGGCTTTGCTGTGAAAAATAATGTCAGATGAACAGTCTTTGTACAGAGGATGTGCTTATACCTAAAACACAAGTACTCCTGGCTTACTACCATTGCAGCCCACAAAAGAACTGTCTATGGACCATTCCATCTAAAGTCGATGTAGAATACCCATGTGAGAGATCAAAATCAAAAGTGCATAGTTCAAAGAGATAAGACAAATTTGAAACAAACTAAAAACGAAATCAAAAGGAACAAAGGCTAGGAGCCCACAAACTCCTTTACAAAAAAGGAGTTGGATCAAGTGCTCATGAAGAGTAAGCATCCCCTGTCTTGTGTGCAACACCCGTCGTAGAATCAGTAAACCCTAATCCATGTTAAATTGGTTCCAAACAGACCAGTAGTTCAAGAGGAGACAATGTCTTAGAATGGAAGAAAGACAGCAAATAAAGGCAGACATTGCCCTATAGGCCAGGTGAGCTAGTAAAAAGCAGCTGTGGACATGGTTTAATCAGATATTGTTTACACTTTTAAAAATAAAACTACTGGATACATACAATAACTTAGACATTAAATAAAATCAACTACACCTAAATGTTTGTAAAAATTTTTATTTAGCACATTAGGTTATATGCACCAATTTTGCTGCATATGAAAAAGTTTAAATATTGGAAGTAGGTAACATATAACAAAACACAAGTCAAAAGCAAAACAACATATTTCTATGGAAAAACATTACTTAAAATATACAGACGTTTGCAAAGTCAATAGATTAACACAAATTTAATTACTGTGAAAATACTATTGTGTGTGGTTTTTATGGTCCATTCAAACCATAAATACTTTCATAATAATATTGCTGAATACGGCATCATCAATGCCAGAATCTACAAACCAATGATGTTTTGATAACCACCGAAACTGGTCTAAATCAATACAGGCACTCTCACAGCATCTACATTAATTAAACTTAATATCTGAATACATCTATTTAAACATAGAATAGAATGTGTCCATGGGACACAGATGCCCCGCCAAAGGTTGAATACCCAAACAGCTCACCCCACCCCTGCAAATAAAAAAATCCCTAACAGCCATAGGTTAAAAAAAATATTTGAAATGCATAACTCTGGAATGACAAAAGTAAAACATACCATTCTTCGAACTTGACCTCTATTTGTTGGCCCTCAACAATATATCTAGTTTTCAGATCATTTTATTAAAGTCAACAAAAGTTATTCAATAGATACCTAAAAATTGTAAGAAAAAAAAACCAATTTCAAGGGACTTATCTCTGGAATGACAAAAGTGAAACTGGCCACTTTTGAACTTGACCTGTATTTATTGTTCTCAACAACATTTCCAAATTAAAAATCATAGAATGTTATCCAAAGTTATTGATCAGAAACTTGAAATTTGATAAATACTACTGTAAATTCAGAAATTATTGCGTTATTTATCATTGCGATTTTGAAACTTTTCTCCAAAATATGAGATTTATTAATGCGATTTTTAGAACACCTGATTACAAATAAAGGTTACGGATATAAGAATACAATTTCTTATTTTTGCGATTATCTCTCGCTTACATTATTCATAATAATAAAAACATTGCATTAATTTCTGAATTTACAATATTTCAAGCGGCATATCTCTGGATCAACAAAAGTGAAACAAGCCATTTTCAAACTTGACCTTTATTTATTGACCTTTAACATTATATCCAAATTTCAAATCATTCCAATAAAGTTGCAAAAAAATATTGATCAGAATCCATTTTCGGTATGTACATGTATGTACGTAGTACAGAGGCGGCGGGGGCATAAAAATGTACCTTCACAGCACGTTCTTTAAAAATCTAATACCTCTATTTAAAAAACAAACTATTTTCACCTCAAGATTCTCTCATATTTCATGGTCATACCTAAATTACAAGTTGCCACATTTCTTAGAAAATAACAATGAAGGTTCCTGCTAATACTGTATCTATATGGACTTATAACACTGATACCCTTAAATTGACACAAAAGGGATAATTTTTTGACATTTTTCATTTCATCACTATATGTTACAGATATGCTTATTTACAAAATTAAATACTATTTAATTCTATAAAATTAAACACCTTTATTATTCATTTAAAAAAATAAATCTCATTCATTTTACCAAATCAATCACATCTTTATTTATCTTCAAATGCATAACCCCATGTGATGGCTTTCTTCACAGAAATTAGAAATGTAATACATATATTGATTGTATTTACAAATTGCCACTAATATAATGCACAAGCTAATGCAAGTAAAGGGATCTTAATGCAAAATCCTTGGCAAAATCAATATTTTAAAATTCTCATTTTACCTTCCTCTTCAATTTTTAACATGTAGGATATTAGTCTTCCACGAACTATTGTGTTGCTAGCTACAATGACACTTTAATAGCCTTATTTAAAACAATAAAACTTTTCATATTTACCATATATTTTTAATATTGAACTTCATTGCTGTGTCAATTTTATTTCTGTCAGAAAAAAAGACAAACTGCTATTGACAGTAAAGATGCAAAGTGCAAAAATGTTGCTGGAATTCCATCAATTATTTAAATGCATATTAAACAGTTTTTGGCTAATGTAAACAAAACCATGCAATGTGGCAGATTTGATCCTTGTTGATCCTGCTTAGGCAGGTGTGATAAAGAAAATCCCCAAAATGTGAGAGATTCAATAAAGTGAAATATACTTCTAAAAACATGTCATAACTGCTATCTATATAAATATAACTGCAAACTCAAAACAAAATTAAAATACATTACATAATAAACCCATTAATATTGTAATTGCACAACTGATATTATTATAATGGAAAAGAAAAAATTACCACAAGTTCTGGTACAATTTATTCTCTGATGCATAATAATTAATATTCAAATGGCAAGTTTGTATACCTACATTCTCCAGTGACATAAAAAACAAAGACAAGTTCATGTATGATACTTAGTATACTTTACAGAAAGGCAAAGCTGAAGCTTTTTTTTTATTCTTGAAAATAAAATGCATTCTTCCTCTTTTAAAGCAGTAAAATACACAAAGACTGGAAGATAATCTCCTTTATAAATAGAACATTGTTCAATGTCTCATGTTGTTCAAATATATATTGTATCTTGTAATTTCTTTGATTCTCAAGGATACAACTCCTACATTTTTTTAAACAAGCCCATTTTTAAGCTTGTTTCTGAGGATTTTCATATAGCCTTTTGATGATTTTTTTCAAATTGAACAAAATGAATAAATAAAATAAAAAAATAAATGCACAATTTTTGACAATTTTAAGTTTTCAAGTCAAGAGGCAGAACTCCTACACAAACTTTCAAACTCATCTAAAGAGCTTTTTTTAATTAAATTATCCAATCCAGTAAGTATAAACTGCATGACTGCTTACAAAACATATAGCAGAATGTATGTGAACAATGAACATGCTTTTCATGCCCGTAGCCAGAAATTTCCAAAGGGGGGGGGGGGGGTGTTCGACCTCCTCGCAAAGCGACCTTCACGGTTGGGGGTCTGGGGTATATGGTGCAAACTCCTGCAATCTAGCAATTTCCTGGCACTGTTTTTTGCATTTCTTTTTAGACTTTAATAGTCAGACTTCAATTTGAATTGCGAGTTTAATAGTGCTTATTGGTTTTCAAGGGGGGGGGTTCGTCCGAACCCCTCGAACCCCCCTGGCTACGGGTATGTACAATTTCTTTAAAGTACCAAATTAAATGTATGAATTTAAAGTTAACATTAAAGAACTGTATCTCTAAATTAAAAATGCCGTGCCAGTAAACACATCGATTTCTGAGAAATGGTGTGATCAAAATCACACAGAGTGGGGGAAGTGGCCTAAAAAATGATTCAGAGGGTATAACTGATGGATTTTCAGTAATCATAGGGAACTTCAGTTTTTTATAGAAAATCTCAATCTTTGTATGAGTGTAGGATAAACTGGACGGGTTGGTTAAAATTTTAATTTTTGTAATAACACTGACTGATTAAGTCTGATAACTCTGTAACAGAAAGAGTGAAGAGCACATATCCTTGTTTGGTTTGTTTGGATATGAATATGTCATTTACAATGTTTAAATATTAGCTTTGCTATAATTTGGTTCTAATGCTGCTGATGAGAGGCTACTGCTTGAAATGGGCATAAACCATATCGAAATTCACCATACTTATTCAATATTGGTAAACTTGCATTTCAAAAGACAATCCCAATTTACAGCTTCAACCAATGTGTTAAAATTTCATAAACATCAAATGAAGCTTATTTAAGTTAAAGTTTATTCTAATGCAACAGTTCTAATGTAACATTGATTTTGGTTGGATGATGTTGAAATGCATGTTTGATGCCATCGGAGAAACTATGCAAGCACAGACATTTATTAGAAGATTTAAAATGTTCCAACTGAGCGTAAATTCATTTCTTTCCATAAGAATTGAGTGAACAGTATTGTATTTAAGATTTATTGGCTTCAATTTTGATTTGATGTTGGCAAATATCAGTTGACTGGCTCTGCTAGTGTGTTACCAGTCAACTCAATTTGCAACCATTAAATTGTCAACTGATGCAGACAAATCTTCTAAAACAATCCTAAATGTTAATGAACAGACAATTTACAGGTGTATAAAAGCCACCAACCTCAGCTGCGAGTTTTAGAACATCTGTATTTTTACTTTTCTTGGCCATAACTTGATACTGTAACTTGGTCATCAGATCTGCCACAGTTCCCAGTCCTGTTCTTCCTTCATCTAAAAAGAATGTTGAGTTTTACAGTGTAACCTGTCTTTTACAATCACTGTGGAACTGAAAATTTTGTTCTTATTCAGACTGGTTTTAAATTTACACTGGTTAAACTCACATTATTAATATATTAATAATCTGGCTTCATTTTCATAAAACATCTCAGTTTGAGGATTTCCTCAATTTTCTCCTCAACTCAAAAACTGACCAATCAAAGGACAGCATTTTCAATATTTGAGTAAAATCTCAATTTAAGATATAAAACTGGAGCTATGTACATTAAGTTAGAACACTTCAGTTTTATTCTTTGTTCTGTGTATACATATAGCTGTGATAAGATAAGTCAAACAAATAAACTGGATGAAGTATGATATGGTTAAGACGATAGAATTTTTTCTTGATAAAATCTAAGAAAGATTTATCAACAGAATATCGGCAGATTTTTCGTCATCCCATGGGCACCAAATATGCTCCTTTCATTGCAGATTTATTTCTTTATTGTTATGAATAACAACTGATGGCAAAATACCCACAGAATATGATTTTGTTGAAAACTGAGCAGTTTGCACTCTGATGGCATAAAGAATGACACTTTTACACAGTAAAATCAATAGCGCATTTCTAACAGTCTACATTTATTCCTTGATTTTATATTAAATACTTTTCTTGAAACACTTCACAATATTGTGGAAACTCAGGGACTAAAAAGCGACCTATGGTACCTTGTCCTGTGAAAGAAATCTAAACCCACTTTAACTACATAAAAATATATATAAATTAAAGACGAATGATTAGAGTTTATTTATTTATAATGTTTTACATGAATTGCCTTTCTGAATTAAAATATTTGCAATGATAAAAAATGTCAGTGCTGTATATTTTAAATTCAATATGGAGGAAGGTACCTGAACCTTCTTAACATATGTTCTTTCAAATTTATCATCATGGAATAAATACCCTATAACAGTTTACCTACTGTGTTGATATACTTGTGAATTGTCAATGTAACCAAAATGTTAAGGACTAGATAATTTGCACATAAAATCATTCAAATTTTCAAACCAAAGCCAAACACTGGGCACAGATAACCTGAATAATACAGTTAATCAAGAAGCTCTGTATCCATTCCACTTTCACTGTGTCTGTGGACTGGTTTTTTAATTCGTTTCTCTTGGTGATGTCACGGAGTTAGAGCTAGCACTCGTGAGGATTAAAACATAAACTTTTGTTCTGCATAGACTAAACAAAACCCTTGGAACTGAATTTATGCCCAAAATAGGCCTTTGGAAAAAAAAATGTTAGCAAATTAAGGTGAATCGAGGACAAAAGGATAACACTTTATAAGGATTCTATGCCATTTTTTGTCATTATGGAAAGCCCCATATTTGGCCCAAAATTTAGATTTTGTGACACAATAATAAATTGTTATGAAAATGTTGTTTAATAGTCGTCTTTTAATAATTCATGACTCTTTCTTGTATACTATTCGCCATTTCGACAAAATGAAAGGGTATATTTGACTATTTTGACAAGAATTTAGAATTTTTGGTAAATACTCCATCTTTTGAGGCGTTTTGTTAAAAAAAGATATGATCGCACAAAAACATCACAAAGATACTTTTACCAAACATTTGTACTTGACAGATCTTTAATTTTACCAAGTTTGGTTGTGATGTTTTTGTGCGATCTATATCAAAATTGACAAAATAGTATCAAATATTGCCTCAAATTAATTAATTTCTTAGTATTTTCACATTTAAAGCATTTTCTATGTGTCATGTGACCATTGTAGGACTAATCAAACTAAAAATTCTGTTGGATTTTCTTTTTATAGACATTATTCAATACATAAAATATAAATTAATAGATATTAGCCAATTTTCATTTTTAGGCAAATTCTTGGGCCAAAAATGGGCCTTAACGACCCTCGTCCTTTATGATTTCATCCTCAACCCACCTTTGTGTAACATGATCTTGGGGGAATTCTCTGCCAATTTTCAATACTATGACCACCCTACTGTTATATATATTTACTTGGATTGTTTATAGCAGGTGAGAGTTACAGGATCCCTTTGGTGTATGGTTCGAATCTAACATCTATATTTAGATTCTAGAATACCATGATGACATATTTCTTACTATTTATAAGGACTTTTTAGCAAGTATAGGACCAATTGTGTTGAAGACCTTTTTTAGTCCAAAAAAATGTCCAAAACTAAAATTGAAATAATCAAATTATAGAATTAAAAATATTAAATGAAACAAGTGAAAATAATTTGTTTTTAGTCTTTGTCATGACCATATATGTCTTTCAGATAATTTTTTTGAAACTAAATGAATGAAATGTTTTATTCTGTTTTCTATTGAATTAAGCCTGAGAAATACATCATTGATTAACTGCATTTTTGGTACAAATGCATAAATTGAATTTCTTATTTGTTCTTTAGAATATTTTGTTGATATATGAATGTGGGGAGTAAATGCCAGTCATATATAACACACAAAAGCCTTCAAATTCAGTGATTTTGTTCATGTTTAAATATGGCCTATTTTTACTTCATTTGTGATGCCATTATATTATATTAATTAGGTCTCTCCAAATTTATTTCTAGTACTTTGGATTTTTAGTGATAAAAATAGGCGTGAGCGAGCGAAATTTTTAATTGAAATTTTTTTCTTGCAAGGGAAAATATTGCAGCACAACCTCAAAAACTGAGGCGAAAACATCAGTTTAAGTTTTTTCTTTCTATTTGTGTTTTTTAGGAGGGAGCGAGCAAAATGAAAATTACTAGAAAATGAAAAAAATGTAGCGAGTAAAGTTTTAAAAAAATTTTGAACCCATAATATGATGAGCGAGCGAATCCCATTAGAACTATTAATTAATTTGGAGTGGCCTTATAAATGATTATCATAAATGATAACAATGATTTATTTATTTCTGAAATTGAAAATATTCAGTTATAAACTTTTTTATTTAAAAGGTACATGTAGTTATAAAGGACTAAAACAGAGTCTTAATGCCTTACTCCTTTTTGCCTATAAAAGGCAGCTGTTCTGGGATAAAGTATATGTTTGTTATAGGCAATGAATTTTGTAATATGATCGATTTACCTTCTTAGGCCACGCCAAATTAATATCTCGTTCTTTGGATTTCCCGCGTGTTGTTTGAGTAGGGTAAAAAAAATAATTTTTCCCTGCGTCTTGGTCATGCTGCAGAACTGCTCGCATCTGATTCTGAATTTATAAAATAAATAATTTTGATGTCGATTTTGCAGTTGAAAGTAAGCAAAATGGTAGACTGAAAAACGTAAATAAACAACCTGTAATCCAAATTTGAATTTGATTTAATGGTAGTGTTTAATTATTTTCTTTTAATTTTATTTCATCAAGTGAAACTCATTCACAGAATCAGACTAAGAAATACAAAATTACCAATGTTGAATATATATGGAGAATTTTTGTATGCTATATGTACATTTCAAGGAGTTATTCTCATTAGTAGCATTAGAATTAAAATGTAGGAAGTCCAAGATCTAAACATAGCAAAAGAAGCACACAAATCCAAACAAATCGAAAGTTAATATATAATTTAGTAAAGGACCCTTACATATAAGAGCCGAGGGTGGTTCAGGGGGTTCTGCGCACAGACGTACAAGAAATCAAATTTCAATTCACGAGGAACGAGAAATTAAAATTTGGCTTGCGCGTTGCGTCTTGATCAAGATACACGAAACACAACATATAACGACCCTCTAGCACGACAACACATGAAATAAAAAGCTGTAAAAACGTTGCACAAAAATAACCCTGTACCACCCTCATATAATTCAATCCAAATCGAGTTTGACACTAGTTTTTGGTCCAAGGATGGTATTCTTTCGGAAATGAAATGAATAATAACTTCCAGCAAAGACGCTTCAGGCAACTTATTTTTAGATTAAACATATTTAATTTGGCAACAAAGTGCAAATGGGATTGGGCACAAGTTTTACAACATTTACAACATTATAAACGCCCCTACCTACACAATGATTATACAAATGTTATGTCGACAATGATTCAATGCTAAAACAATTATATGATAAACATAAGTGTTACAAAAGAAAGGAAAAAAAGAAAGTAAATTTTCAGAGATTGCGACTGGAGATTTTATCTTAGATTTCTAAGGAAACTTCAATTTCAACACTATTTAAGAAACCTAAGCTTTGTTGGAATCTTGTTTGAGGATCCCATCATGTTCCTGGCTGCCAAAGCCAACAGATTTCAACTCATCTTTTGGGTGTATTCCCTTGCTGACTTTTTGTCAGATTTTGTTGAAGTGGTCCTTGAAAAGGCTTCTATAAAAACTGCATCCATCAACCTGCCTTCCAACCAAGATGGCTATTAAACTTAATGATGATATAGCAAAATAATGCTACAAACTGAATTAACTACACATTTAGAAGTATAAGTGAGCCTCTGGTTTCTATCATCACAATGGAAGAAAGACAAAATTCAGAATGTGTGTGAAAGACGCACATATAAAAAAGAATACAATATGTTTCAATACATTTGACATAGCAATAACTCGTTCCATATTGACAACTGACTTGTATCTAAAATGATCGAAATGAAGCTGAAAACTTTAATCGCTCGCTAGGATTTTCTTTATTTGACTTTTTTTTTATTTTTAAATTTTTAAAAATTTTACCGCTCACTTGTAGAATTTCTTTTGCCTCTTAAAATCCAGTTTCAGTAAAAAAACCAAAAATTAAAATTTTCGCTCACTGGCTACCAAATTTTTACAATGATAATCTGAAGAACTAGGAATTAATTTGGTATGGCCTTATATTTGTTATTTTTTTTCTGTAGGATAATTTTACTGGGTATGCTTGTGAGAAATGTTCCAGTGATACAGCTTATGGAGTTAACTGTGATCAAGGTAGGATTTATTTGTTTCCTCTTATGATTAAGAAACAGTGTGTTATGTTAGGTCAACTTATGGCACTTTCTACAATATTTCAGTCATATCTAATGGTAGTCAGTTTTATTAGAGGATGAATTCAGGATACTAGGAGAGAAATTCTTGTTTGGAAATCATGTTAGATTATCTGCTATTTTGCCCATATTATCTTTGTTGTAACATAAAAATGATAAGGATTTGGGGTAAGCATACAGGAGAAATGTTAGTCTGTTGTTGACCAAATGCTTTGTGTCATTAAAATGTTATACAACATGTGAAGTTTACAACAAATAAGAATAGACTTAAGAAAGTGAGGAACATCTTTATCTGCAACATATAAACAATAGAATGCATTAAGCTAGCTTAATCAGTGTATGATTGAATTTAATCTTTGTAGCACTAATCGGACTAAGCTGTCTTCTATAGAACTTGTTGAGCCTTAAGTCTGTCAAGAAATAAAATCATTATAAGGATTTACCGGTAATATATATATCTTTTATTGTAGAATGCAAGTGTGTTCATGGAAGATGTGATAATGGTTTCCAGGGTGATGGGTCATGTGACTGTGATTCAGGTTATAATGGAACCCTTTGTGACCAAGGTAGGTAATTCTTCAATCTTGCTGTTGGTTACACGGTGCAGTTTAATGGGTTCATTTTATTTCCGTAAGATCAAAATTATAAACAAATTTATGTTTGTAACTGGTAAATATTTGTTTACTTTTAAATCTGAGAAAAATAATGTTCACTTCCTAACTTATTATTAGCTCAAGAAAATTTTTATGTGTATATTCCTGTCATGATATAGCAGAAATATTGCTGATTTTACATTGAACAACAGTCAGTCAATAAATCAATCAATCAAATTTTTGTTTAAAAGTTTGCATTTTAATATTAAACTTCAATCCATGAATAGTATGTTGTACAAGTATAGTGTATTTGTATAATATGTATTTGAGTTTAATATTAGTGTTACTGCTAAATTTACAGAAGAGGAAGTCCTTCCTATATATGTGTCAAAATCAGGAAAACCTTTAAGAAATACTATCAGGACATAATTATAATTGGAATTTGATAGTACATTTGACTGATTCAAGATACATGTATAATAACACCCATATTCATTGCATCCTTTGAGATTAGTTTTCGGGTTCATTTGAACACTTGGAAACATTAACATATACCTCTTAGATTCAATTTCTGTTGAACTTGAGTACATAGCAACATGCCTCATGCATTGGTTTATAGATACCATTTAAGGATGTTTGCTGCTCAAGATTGGCAATCTTTGTCAGATTCTCAAACTCTTCTGGATTTATCTGTTTTAAAGCATTAATATTTTTTCTCAATTACCCTCATTTTTTCTTTTCATTATTGCATCAGACACATTGTAAAATTCCATTTTATACTCTATGTCAGAGTTTGTTGGAACGGTTAAAAATGTTGTGAAAGAAAAACTGTCTACCATATTCTTATAAAATAGTGTTTATTTTGAAGATTGAAAAAAGTGCAAGTAAGTTGCAATATTACTTTTTACCAATCACGATGTATTTTAAGCTGTGCCGAGTTTTTAATTCTCTACGGGGATTTTACATTGTAAAGTCAGCCATTTGTTTGCCGGAAGTGGGTCTTTGCACGCGCTAGCGCGAGACCGGGAGTATACATTGTCAACGCTGCGTAATAATTAAGTAATTAAATTATGATTAGATAACATGCAAAAATGGTTTGAGGTGCACCTGAGTGGAAATTTAAAAGTATTTCTTCTTATACAAATTGCCAGAGAAGGTCCGAAAAAAAGAAATGTGCGCAATTTATCTAGGTCAAACTTAAGCGCTCCCGCCCAAAATGAAGATGGCCGACCCTTAATGTTAAATCTCCGTAGAGAAATTCAGGGGCAGGTAATACTATGTAAAACGTTATTTCATAGTGTAAAACATAAACAGTTAACTGTGGAAAAATTCTTTCTTTTGATTAAAAATAAATCCAAAGGCAGAAACGCACCAATAATTTTATAAAGCTCGAAAATCACACACCACAAAAGCCTGATATAGAGTATAATGATAATTGGACGTTTCTACCTAATTTCTCTTTTTGGTGTCAAAACGTGACGTCATATATGATTGCGGATTATAAGGTCTGTGTTAAAGTACCACGAAATGGTGTGTATATTAAACGTAAGCAAAAGGATAAAAACTGATAAAATATTGTCTTGAATATAACCTTCAAATATGGTTAAGAATACAAAGGATCACCAGATCTTGTTATCAGAGTTCATTATTACAAGTTACCGTCCAACATACCCATAATTGTTCCACCTCCTTCACAGTAAGGCTTTTTAAATGAATGCATCATATTGTAAAATAAAACTTTAAATATTGTTATCCTACAATACAAATTTATAAATATTTGGACTGTTCTTATGAAAATAAAGGATTCAAGAGATATAAAAGATAAAGATCTTAAACAAAAACATAATGTTAAATATTTGTTACCATTGTGTATGTTAGAGTGGGAGGCAGTTATCTGATGAGACCGAAAACGTTAGTTTACAGTTTTCGATTTTTCAGATTGAAATTTGAGGCGTTGAAAGTAATCGTAGATTTAAAACTAGTTCAGAGGTATTTTTCGCAAGCGAAATCTGTCAATCAAAGCAAACAACACCCAACACAAAACAGTAATATACTAAACACCACAGAGAAAATTAAGGCTAGGACAGCACTCAAGGAAAAACCTAACGGATCCACAGAACGGCAAGTTATTCTTAAGTGACAGTTACCTTGTCATTCGTGTTAAAATCAAGTGACAAGCTAATTCGCTGAATGTCAACAGTGGCGGATACAAGATTTTAAGATAGGGGACGTAAGGTATAAAAATTTTCGCAAAGCGGATTGAGTCGAAATTTTTTGGGCGTTTTCTCCACAAATTGAAAAAAAACATACGATTTTCTCATTATATTGGCGTTTTCTTATACTGTTTTTATTATATTTTAAAATAGGGGGATGGGAGTTGGGGCGAACGTCGACTCAGCCTTTTCCTCTGAATTCAGCACTGGACAATATAGATAATATATAGCCATTAAACAAAAATTACCTGTAATATAGCTAGCCCAATTGCACGGCCGCGATTGAGGCTTAATATTTTTTTCGTAACAATTAACTTACATATGATCATACATTACAACAAAGAAAACATTTTTATGAGTGATAATGAATGAACTCTCCTTCCTACTATAGACCGACACGCAGAGCGGGATTTTTAACACGCTTCCTCACAAAAGCAGTCATCAGCCAGACATGCCACTTAATCCAGACATTATTCGGACTCTTGGCCGACCAGTCTTTCATCTAATTCCTTAATGGTGCGAGCAAAGCGGAGAAGCAGTAAATACCAATTTAAAACGTCTTTGGTTAAAACAGACCGGGGGTCGAACACATGACCTTCCGAATTCTATGCGAGCACTTTAACCATTGCTACACCGCGGCGGTCTCACAACAACGACAATGAGAGAGAGAGAGAGAGAGAGAGAGAGAGAGAGAGAGAGAGAGAGAGAG
>JARWCS010242091.1:0-13491 GCA_034783895.1 Geukensia demissa
AGGACCGAACATAGTAAGTCAAAGATAGAAGCACTAAAATCCAAACAAATCGAAATGGGAAGCCAAATCCGAAGGTAGGGACAACTACTGAGTGCGTTACTTTTCGAGGCCTTTCCGTATTTTTTTAGAATCCTTAAAGAAACTGTCATACCCTTTAGGTTTTTCTTAAATTTAGCCTCTGATCTGTTCTAAGCGTCAATGGATGTGTCAGGTGTCTAAATTACATTTGTATTCATGACATCTTCCGACTGTCGTTCCTATACCGGTTGTGACTAACATCGATTGTGACTATATACCGGCTTTGACTACTGAGTAACAATAAGAATAATAAAGAATTTGAATTTGTTCCTGTTTTATCTTAGTGGTCTTTTTTTTTCGTTGATTCTTCGCTTTGGGCCTCGCACATATGTATTTATTTCGGACATCTGGTTTTGGTTATAAATTGCGGGAACAAAAATAAAAATACTCAAAAAGTACAGTATACTTTATGTTTTCGTTGTTTATGTCAACATATTTCACCATCCCTTACCGTATGAGAAAATTTGTGTTAAATACATATATGAAATTTCATTACTTTAATTTCTGATTATATTTCTATGTTTTTTTTTCACTGGTTCCACCCCAGTGAAAGCTTTTGCAAAATTTATTGGATTTTTGTCTGCGTTTTAATGTAAATATGCATTATTGAAAAATTTATCTTATTGGTTTCATTTCATTGGAAGTTTTCACTATTAGAAGAACAGATAAATTACAAAAACCAGCCTATCCCCTTCTGTTTCTGCAGTGTATTTATTACCGTTTTCTTTAGCTTCATTTCAATGTGTCGCGGTTATGCTGCAAGTTCGAAGCACTTAAAGTTATCTATTTCCACTTATGTTGCAGCTTACTGACGAAGAAAAAGAGAAGATAGTACGAAGACGGGAACAAAACAGACAAGCAGCACAGAGGTTTAGAGACAGAAAAAAAGAAAGCTCTATATATCTATGTGAGGTAAGTTGGTCTCCTTTTTTTCTTACCGGACCATATCATTTTGTATAAGCTTTTGAGGTAGGTGCTCTTATAACTCAACATCATTTATAACATGACGCTTTTAGAATACAACAATCAAGAGCGCTATATTTTGTATTAGAGGCAATCTAGTTTGAAAATCTTTGGAATATTACAAATATTTGAGTATTTAATTGTTCTAGTTGTCATCTACATTAACCTGTCATTTTTAACGTATAAATATAAAAAATAAACAAATAAATATAGACTATATCCATTTCAGAAAATACATGAACTTGAATCTGCTAATGCTATCCGAAGAGCGGAGTTAAAAAAGTTACGAGAGGAGAAGGAAAAGTTACAGAAAATTTTATATGACCATTTATTAGTGTGCCCAGGTTTACATACTGAAGTACAAGATGTACCATGATTCATACATGCATCTCCCACAATTACATACAAGTCCTAGCCATAAAGGATTACAGAAATGTAGATTATACTACCATAGAAGAAGAATGCAAAAACACCACGTAAAACATTTATTTTTGTCGTTAAGCCATTAAGTCTCTCAGAAGTACATTATGGATCTATTGAATAATTTACGTTGTACATTTATTTAATGCAAAATACCTACCATTTTCCCAGAATGGTATTTCGATTCTTGTGGTATAAAGTGTAACATTGCATCCACTCTGAATCCACAGGCATGCTGATATCAGTTCCATTTTGTCATAAAGCGCATCATATAGTTGTTAAAGACCTACGGTACAATGGGTATTATGAGTATCTTCCATATTTTAGTGATACATTACAGAAGTGAATTGTTTTTATGTATATATTTATCTTAATAAAGAATTAAAAATGAAAATTTGTCACATTTTTTTAAATTCTGACCTTAGTATATTTAAATGTTTTATGTTATGGGCATGTTGTCGGCGTCGTCGTCCGTAGACAGTAAGGTTTCCGTTTAATAACTTTTGTTCTAGTATTCGGATCCAATAAAATTTCAACACAATGATACTCACATAAAATACAGGAGGCAATATATTTTGGGCGATCTTTCCCGTCCGTTTTTTAAGGATGGACCAAATGGGGATTTTCTTATCTAAAATACAAATCGTCTGTTTTTTGTCTGATTTAGATTGTTTTTTCTTTGTATTTTACATAATAAGCCATTGCGCCGTGACATCTCTTGCCATTAATGAGAAACACTCAGCTGAAATATGACCAAGCCCAAATTTTTAAAAACTTTTATTTCTAATCCAATTTGGATTTTTTTAATGATTCTTTATGAAAATTTCAACAAAAGTTATTCATAGAAGTATTTTTGTAGCATTTAACGATTTTATGTATTAAAGAGGTCAAAGGGTAAAGAAAGGCAACTTTGAAGAAATTGAATTGTAAACCAAGTCAGATTGCTTTGCAATATTGAATTTTATTCGGAATGATTTAGAAAAAACTTTTCAGGATATTAGAATTTTAAAAAGAATATTTTTAACAGATTCTGGTGTTTTGTTTTTATATTTTCATTTGAATCCCTCAATAAGAGCTATACTAGTATGTCGAAAGATTGACTTGATCTCTTAACGAGATGCGACGGTCAATATTGGCAAAAATTCAGTTTTTCGTGATGTGGAACTTTTTTGTTCAACCGATTTTGGTGGGAGTTTTTTCTAAATCATTCCGAATAAAATTCAATATTGCAAAGCAATCTGACTTGGTTTAAAATTCAATTTCTTCAAACAGATTTTTTCTAAATATACAACAAGAAAAATTGCGATCGTATTAAGGTAGGGCGCTTTCGTCTTCGTTGTTGGCGTCTGTAAACTTTTGTTCAAGAAAACCGATTCCATGTCCAGCAAAATACACTTAATCAAATGTTCATTTTGCAACTTTTCCATGTCATTGTGCAGTCGTATCATGCTGAGCTTGCGAAGTTAGAAGTTTGACATAAGACAGACTTGATCGTCTGTATATTGTTAGCAAAGTAGCACCAGGCGAGCGATGCAGGCTCCTGGAAGCTTCTGGTCAGGGTTTTCCCATTAACATTTTAGGTTGTGTTGCAATAGACAAAGGTTTGTAGTTCATTTCCACTACATTTAACTTTCTTTCTCAGGACTGAAATTAACTGGCGTTATCTATAGTAAATATTGGCTAGTCAGTAAAACATATATCATTCTTTAAAAAGCTGATATTGGTTTTAGACTTAAAATAAGCACAACATTTTTTCAGCAAGTATTTCGTAATATTTATGATCGAAACCTAAAATGGATAATCAGATTTTTTAATATAAAGAATAAACATTCATCTCCATGTAAAACTCAGAGACATTTTTCAACTTTTTGAAGTAGTACCTTTGTTCACAGAGTTGAAAAATGTCTCTGAGTTTTACATATGAAATACAAAAGCCCATAGATTTTGAGGGATATAGCCCCTACTGTTTTTGAAGGAAATTTTTTATATATTCTCCTTTATGAACTTCCACACCTTTTAAACAAAACATCAATTTTTCGATATTTTAAACATGCACACTTTTTAACATATCGTTACAGGCTTATAGTGCATTAATTCTATAAATAACAAAAGTCGTAGGTATACACAAAATTACCTTACAATGCCAAAAAATAATTTACATGTTCTTGTTTAATTAATAGTAACAAGGTTCAGTCTATGGTAAACGGGCAGACATTTTCATTGTCCTTTGATTCTGATATTACATCTTGGGTTTATTCAATCATTTGAACAGATCTATGTTGCCTTATACAATATGTCACAAACACGCCAGTCATTATTTAAAAGGTATTAAAAAAATACAAAAATACCTAAAATATCTAAACATAGCTAAAGAAGCACTCAATTCTAAACAAATCGAAATGGGAAGCCAAATCATACGGCAGGGACAACTACTAAGTGCAATATTTTTCAAGGCCTTTCGTATTTTAGTGTTTTAGAATTTTAACAAATGCAGCTAATTTCTGTAAAACAGCGTTTGATAAATTTCATGTCAGACAAAATCTTTATATTTTTCGCAAAAGCAAAATAATTGAAGACATCTTCTGCTCTATAAATTAGGAATTATAACAGCTGGGATTCCCAGATAACAGCTACAAAATCGTATTTTATTTGGAAAGAAGGTGACACAATATTTCACTGTAGTCCTTTGTTTGAAGCAGCACTTATCATCTCTGCATTCCCATATATTATTTCCAAAAATTGACTAACTCGAAATTGAAGTGACAATTTCTTCAAATACCTTACATTAACAAAGGAACATTTTCCAACTTATTATGAGAACATCGAGAAATTAACTAAAGTTGTCCAGGTTTATGCGACTGTCTTAGTTCGAAATACAAATATGAATCATGTGGTCATGTTATTACTGGACAACTGAACATCGTCAAAGACCGAGAGGTTATTGCCTTTCTTAAAAAGTGCCCTAAATATCGCCCTGAAGTCAAAATTATTTGGACCGAATGTCGTGATATTATCGAAGAACTATAACACACATATTGCAAAAATGGACAAAAAATTTTTTTTCATAATCCTGTCATAAAGACCTTCACAAGTACATAATAAAATAATGTTAATCGTAGATATTCGTATTAACGATTATGAAACGAATCATTCAGATACAAGTTCATCTCATGCTGTTTCCAGATTAAAACGCCAAATTATCAATATGAAAATTCCTATAATGCGCTTGCTTCCTTAACTTTATAAAACTCGACATAAGTATTGGTTTTTCTATTAACTAGTGCTCTAAATACTATTAAAACTCTCATTGTTAACTTCTGTAATGAATGTTACGAAAATCCATCTATCAACTACTTTTGGAATGTAGAAAGTCAAAGTTCCATTTTCTACAATAGACGGTTTCTACTCTTTATGCCACTTTACAACATAGGCTTATTAAGGACAAGTTTTCACATCCAATTAATTGGTCATTCAGAATGTCTGGTTGTTCTTACATATGCTGCAATAAATATGATTCCTTTTTAGCGATAAATCTTATAATAAAATTTACTTGTTGGACATCATCGAACATGAACACTGTCGAATTTCTTCTTGATAATATTTATGTACTATTTGGCAACACGGTCTATCGACAGATAGTTGGCATATCAATGTGCACAATCTGTGCTTCTCTCAGTGCAGATTTATTTTTATATTGTGATGAATCACAGTGTATGTAAAAAATTCAGGAATAATCTAATAAAGGATTTAGTGGAAAAGTTTTAAAAATTTGCAAAAGAAATCAATCCTAAAACCTTACCTTAAAGTATTCTAATATCAGTAATGATCGTACTGATTTGGGTTTAAAAATTGATTATTTTTCTTTGCATATGGTTAATTTTCCGTTTCTTGATGGGAACGTGCCTTTGGTTCCGTCGTATGGGATTTACATTTCACAACTAGTTCGGTTTGCCCGTGTTTGCACCAAAATTTCAAGCATCTAAACCTACATCTTACTGGTAAACTTTTACAACAGAGAATACAGATAAGTTTCGTAAGACTTACAAAATTTTATTATCGTTGCAAAGATTTAATACAAAATTACGGTTGCAAATGTAGAATTTTGATACAAGGGATATTTCATCCTAAATTCGATGGAAAATTACATATAAAGAATATAAACTGAAAAGTAATCCATTGAGTCACGCTGTGCCGTTAAATAAACCTAATCGTCAAACACAATGTAAGTTTAGATCCCTTGTACAAAATTGATGTAAAAAACTGGATTTCAGACCCAACTTTTAATGAGAATATTCTAAATAAAGCTCGTAAATTTAATCACCAGTTAAGACTTATCAGTTATCAGTGACTTGTATAAACTTATCCATATGAAAGTTATCATTATAACACTATTCTGGACTATTCTGTGATCTTCGATTATTGTGTTCTTTGGAATCAGCATTGACTCCCTGCTCATTAATTTACATCAAGTCTACATTTAGTAAATTTTTGTTACACGTTTGCCCTACATATGTTCGATGCTTTTTATTTTTTGCATTTGCGTAATACTTTGTTTTCTTTGGCTATTAATGTTTTTACACTGTATCCAGCTGGACGTATTTTGATTGATGTCTTTACTACTATATTATCAATCGTGTTTTGATTTTGAACTAGCTGTCAAAAAATAGCGAGTATTTTTTCGACGTGGACAAATCGTGTTGTATTTGTAACTGTCTGCTAACGTTGTAGTTAAATCTGATGCAGTTGGATTTTAAGTTGTTTTCACATCACGCAACCAGTTTAGGAGAGGGGCGCTCACAAACATGTTTAACTCCGCCATATACTTTATGTGCTTGTTCCAAGCCAGTGGAAGTTGTCGTTTTTTAAGTTTTGCTTGTTTTACATTTATTAGGTCGATATTGTTACATTTAAATATCATCACATTTTATTTTTGGGGACTTTTAAGTATACGCTTGCCTTATGATGTGGATAATTGTCCATTTTAAGGTCTTACGGCAATCTCTAGATGTTTGTGATTTAAACGTTTCGAATGGCTGCCTCATAGACAATCATACCATGGAGTTATAACTTACATACCTAATGCATGCCTAAACATTCTGTTACAAATTACAGAAGTCGGCGATAAGTAAACCTTGAATGCACTTCTAGTTTTATCAAGCCATTCGACAGAGAACATTCATTTGTACAGTTGGACGTTATAACAACAGACAAATGGAGGCCTAACAGTTTTGAGTAAGCGAGAGAAACCCAGATAATCAGGCAATGGGGGAAAGTCGATAGACATCGCAAACTCGAAAACAAAAACCGGAACAAGACAAAGACTTTACATAAAAAATAAAATCCAACTTATATATATGAGTAATGTGGAGGTTAATCCAGATGGTGCGGAAGGGTTAGCAGCAACTTATAGGAACGACTTCATATATTTTTTCAGCTATTTTAATTACAGCTGAAAGCAAAGCCTCTTTAAAGACACCAAATGCATTGCCCATTTTCCAATACGGTAAATGCAATCTAGTTACAGAAAGGGCTTAATGGTATTTAACATTGTAAATCAACCGAGCTTAGTCGAGAGACACATGCTGTTGGGTAACGTATGAGTTATTAGATCAATACGCTATTCGCTGAGGCAACTGGAAAGTTACTACTTGTGAACGGGAAGATGATTATTGGTAAGTTGAAGTAATCACACGTTTCAAAGAGTTTGATTATAACTTTTCCAATTGTCCAATTTCAGATGAAGATTAAGGTACGAGGAAAGCACAGAAGTGCAGTCTGTTGTGTCTTTAATTTCAAAATCATATTGGGTAGAAGATGTGATAATAAATGTATCACAAAATACCAATATAAATTTGATGCAATGTATGGCAATTTCGTTGATTGACAACTCGTCACCAGTGCTCGAAATCAAATGTGAAGGTTATCACCGATCCAGAATTGCTTAGTTGCTTTCCATTTCGATTTGTTTGGATTTGAGTGCTTATTTTGCTATGTTTGGATCTTGGACTTCCTATGTTTTGGTTCTAATGCTACTGATGAGAGGTTACTCCTTGACATGTACATAAAGCATACCCAAAATTTTCCATATTTATTCAACGTTGGTAATTTTGTATTTTAAAGAACAACATCTATGTAATAAGTGGTGAAATTAAAGGTTGGGAATTTTTCTGTGATTTTTTTGCAACAGCTCATGAAGAAAGTCAGACTAAAAGTAGTGAAAAAAACAAGTCGGCAAGGACAGAAGCACTATAACTACCCATTAAAATGTCAAAAGTCTGCTGGAAGACAGGCGCGGATTCAGGCGGGGGCGCACCCGGCGCGCGCCCCCCCCTAAAAACGAAAAAAATATAATTTTTTAGTCTTAATTTTCGTGATTTCTATGAGCTTCCCGGGGGGCTTCGCCCCCCCTGGTCCCCTAACAAGGCACTGACCTGGAACAGCGCCCCCTCTAACGTAAAATCCTGGATCCGCGCCTGGAAGACTCGTTCAACAAATAGAAAAATAGGTTGTCAATAAGGAAATCTAACATTATGAATATCTTCCTTTGTGTATTTAATCTACAGTATTGGTAATTTTGTATTTTTAAACCACTGGGTCGATGCCTCTGCTGGGGACCAGGTGTCCCCTAGGGTTTTCACCAGCTCAGTTGTCAGACTTGTCTGACATGAAATTTATTAAACAATTTTTACAGACATTTGCTGCATTTGTAAAAATTGTAAAGCACTGAAAATACGGAAAGGCCTCGAAATGTAGCGCACTAAGTAGTTGTCCCTGCCGTCGGATTTGGCTTCCCATTTAAATTTGTTTAGATTTGAGTGCTTCTCTTGCTATGTTTGGATCTTGGACTTCCTTTAGTTTAGTTCCAATGCTACTGATGAGAGGCAACTCCTTGAAATGTACATATAGCATACAAAACTTCTCCCCTGTCTACGCAAATGTGTACTAATGCTCGGGTTATGGGACGGATGGTAATTTTCCCGTAAAATCCGAAACTCCATCGATAGTATGGAAATTGTTGATCAACATGTTGGGAAACTGAAGAGAATATGTTGGTTGGTATTAAATCCCGAACGATGACCACATATTCTCTCGTTTATCCTTCCTTTTTTCTCCAACATATAGTAATCTGCACAAGTTGCATTCCAAGCCGTTGACAAGTTCTCAGCTAATATACAAAGCAGAACTTAAATGGGAATGAATTTTACATCGCGAGTTACTTTTCTTAACTCGTAAATCTCAGTCTAGTTTTAGTCCTACCCTACACTTTTGAAAACAAATTTCGGGGATATTGTCTTTATATTGTCTTCGTCCGTCCATAAGTCCGTCTGTCACATTTTCCTTGTGACTTGATTTCCTTATTTAGATTACCGATGAAGTGGTTGCATGTACATGCGCAATAGGCTTTCGGAGTTTTAACTCAAACATGAAACACAAAAGGGATCAATCATTCATTTCAGGCATGTGACTTGAATTCCTTTATGATTTTAACTTTGTTAAAAATGTTGAATAGATCCTATAGATTCAGCTTTCAGAGTTTTTATTTTGGAACAAGGATCCCAAAGAAGTCATGCAAATTTTTCGCCAAGACTCGAAATTGAATGTAAAAATACGAATATCAATGGATAACAATGTAAGATTCTCTATTTCCGGGCTTCGTGACGGTATACATACATTACTGATTCATTCAAGTCATAATATTTAAATTTTAATTTCTAATTGAGGTGGTTAGAACAGTATGAAGTGGTGATAATAACATATAAAGTGGTTTATAACAATGTATATGACGTTGGTAAGACCAATATACATGAAATGGTTAATACAATATATATGAGGTGGTTAGAAAATGTATGGGTTATACAAAATGTCTAGAATTTATACATTTCGCGCGACGATGGAGGTGGGAATCTCTTCTTTCGATTTACAAAAAGTGTTTTTTTCAAGGCCTACAACCGCGAAGTTGCCATACAACAGTTCATGGAAAAATCAGAAAGAATAGTGAAAATAATTTATAAGATAAAAAAATATCCTTTACTTGATACGAAACAATCATATATATCATATAACCCCCGCCCCCTTTTTTCCTTAAAAAATCTAGAAGTAATTTACAAATCATGTTTAGTTTACACAGATACATAGAATAAATTTATTATATTCTCTGGTTTACACAAACAATATTGGCTCACGGCAGTTCTTCAGTATTTGTATCTTTTAAAACGGTTTCTGGAGAGCATCATCTACAGTTAAACTGAGGCTGATAACTATACGAGGCTCACTATACACAGAGATACACAAGTAACTTCTTGCTTACTATCAAATTCATTGTTAAGCACTGACGTTCCGAAATTTCACGAGATATTTTGTAATAGTACTCTAAATAGTAAACAGAGTTGAAATTATATTTAATATAGTACTATAGGGCTATTTCACGAATATTGGTGAATATTGTCCCGAGTAGAATATTATATTGCACGAGCTTGCGATTGCAGTAACTATTCTACGAGGGATAATATTCATCAATTTTCGTGCGATAACCCCTTTAATGTATGGCAAAACCGTTTATATGCTAAAAACATCAAATCCAAACATCAATGACGTCACTTTTTTGGAGCAATATTGCACCGAGTGCAATATCGTGAATTATTGCACGCTGACGTTTGCTTACGTTCTAAGTTGAATATACATGTAATGTTGCTATACAATATATATTACATATTTTATGACTTAATTAGCATGTTTCACGTTTCAGTTTATTCATGCTCAATGCGGCAGCTTGTTAAGAAAACAAAAAATAGTAAACAACAAAATGTAAAATAGCAATACATATAGAAAAAAGCATGAATCATTAACTAAAAGTCCGAAGTAAACTATATATATATACATGTATAGAAAAAAGGATGTTCAATGTGTTCCATATAAAACTCATGCAGGAGGTGATTCATCCATCTGAAAAACCCACCTAACTTAAATTGGTTTTAAATTTAGGGACTGTTCCTGTATTCATAACCAGCCCTTGTTTGCCATTTGAGCCTTGTACTTTTGAGATAAAAATTACATAGCATGTACATGAAAACGACCATTTACAAGAGTTATCGTTCTTGAATTAGTTGATTTCATAGAGATATATAAATGTGCGATTTTCTAAAAAAAAAATACAAGCTTTGACTGAGAAACGGATGTAATTGTGTTATCATATGAAGTATGAAGTCTGAAAAATCAACTACAGATTGGTGTTCTTTTTCACACCATGTATCACTTCACTATTGCAGGGACCAGGCTGCCATTTCATAAAACGATCGCTAAATTAACGTACACGTTAGGCAATAGAAAATGAATGGAATAACGTGCACGCTAAATTAGCGATTGTTTTATGAAACGGCAGCCTGGTAAAATAGAGCCAATTAATGAAATCAGACTGCCAATTATTTAACATCATATGCATAATTTCTGATTTATTGTAATAGGGTCAACAATACAAGTTCATCATTCCAATAAAGGAACCTACCAGGCAAAAAAAATATACACAACTAATATTAATTCAAGATACATGTAGAAATGATAATAAAAAAAAAATCAAAACCTTGAATGCTTGACAGGACAGCAGATAGAATATTCAAAATATGTATGAAAAAATTTAATTATGAAGGTTTCCAACAATTACCAGAGATTAAATTACATTCAAATGACAAACACAATTACTGTAATATTGCTCAAAATTTCAAAGTTTATTATCTCAAAGTATCAACAAAAATATGTCATTCAAAGTAATTGTCATAAATCTAAATGAATTAAATTACACCAAATCAAACTTTTTTTGTTATTCAAAGACCTATTAAAAAGGGGATAAGGTATTCAACAGGAATTTGAAATTAAAAGCCCACAATGAGAAAGTTCAAACTATATTGAAAGGACTTTATAGTTACATCTCAAAGTGGCAAAAAACAAATCAATTACATTTAAATATCTTTTTAAATCACATATTTCAAATATGTAATTAAAATTTTCAAACTGTGCAATTAAATTGTACAAGAAAACAAACTGCCACATTATTTTCAACAAGTAGACATTTGTAGATCAAATATTTGTGCTTTTGTTGCTATCAAACTTTTCAATGTTGGATAAAATTTACAATAACAGACTCACATTTATTAAATCTGACATGTGCCTCCTGCAAGCCTTTAATACCTTCTTTGTGAAGATAGATTTTCTGTTACAATACCTTGTAAAGTTTGGCTGACTTCATTATCTGGTTGTACTTGAACAAGTTATTTGAGATTTCATTTTCAAAGCGAGGTCAGTAGTTTGCGGGCAGGGGACTTTTCACTTACACACTTAACCAAAGCTAAAATTTCCATTACATTCTATTATGATAATGAAATAAAAATGGATATAACCAAAAGATAAAGAGATAAAGGACAAGCAATGACATAAACTTTTCACAGACAACTATAAATTAAGCAAGATTATTCCATAAAAGATAGTTGTAAACATAAGAAATCCTTAAACAGGACAGTCCTAATAAGGTTTTGGATCATGCTTATTTTTGAGAGCTTTGACGTTTTAACAATATGAACATATTTTACAAAGAAATGAATGAACATTTTTTTCATTGATCCCAAACATTTTTTATCATTCATTGATCACTTTAAACAGCTTATTAAAAGAACTTGGAATTATTATTAAATTGGAATCTGCAAATGTTTTTAAACACGTTATTTAAAAGTGATCTATGAATGACAAAAACTGTTTACAGGCAAGTCAAATCTTATAGAGCAACTTGCCCACTTGGCATATTGATTTCTTCCCATGAGAAGAGTATGCAGGAAAAAGTTTATATTTTATCTGATTTCATAAAGCAAGACAAAATTACTATATCAATTGAAAAGAGGCTAGAGAAAAGAATCTAGCCATTAACTTTGTTTCAAATCCAAAAATTTATGCACATTTAGACAAAAAATAATAACTGTTTCTGTTAATGAACCAAAGAAAAATAGGGTCAACAGGTATGAAACTTGACTGGCAGATAACCTTATATTAACAGGTGCCCATACAGCAGTTTTCTCTTCAAAGTAAAAAATTTTTGGTGTGTAAAAATAGATTTTGAATGTCAAATATTTAAGGTTAAAAATAATTTTCAACCAGATTTACTTAATGATCACATTGATGAGAAAGGGTAGTTGGTGAGATATAAGGTCACTAGCCATTATGGTAGGCACAAAGTTTTTTTAAGGTGAGTCAGATAAGCCAAAATCCATGTATTCTATTTCTTGGCCTTATGATCTTACTGACCCTGTAGGAAATACCCTAAATACTGAATTTCAATATTAAATTGACAAAAAAAAACAGGCCAACAAATTTCACTACAAAAAATGTACATAACATGCCAATGTTTGTTGAAAATAAAGTGCATTACAAATACATAAAAATGATTCTTTGTTTGATTTGTATGTAAAAGTAAAGAAACCAGCTCTTATTAACATGATAACAATAATCTGAGGCTAATTTTTTACATGTACAAGTGTCACAAAAGTACACAGTATTCGTTTATTATTGTGGTTAGATATTTGTCTAGACAAACATTTAAGGACAGCTCTTTAAGGATGTTTGATGGCTGTGATAACATTGGATCTAAATAGGCCAATAAAAAGATGGGTCAACATGTTTTTTTGTTACCTATAAGCATATGAAAATCTGTTAAAATCCAAATTCTCACTTTCTTTTGAAGCAGGAAGTCAAAGCTTTTATAACCCTATGAAACTTCAAAAACAAGCCTTCCATCCTTATAATTACATATCCGAAAATCTTGAGGGCAAAATTGTGTAATAATTAAAAGTTAAAATGAATCCAAATTTGAGCCATGTCAAATAGAAACAGACCTTATGCAAATTGCAATAGATACTGCTTCCGTGATATGTTTTGGCCAGAATTGTCAGTAATGTAGCTTAGAAACATCTATAGACCAAATACCAAATGTAACTATTCTAGCTTAAGTCTTCTGTGCAGTGTTTTTCATTTCATTTTGTTTTGTTGGCC
>JARWCS010242202.1:0-13491 GCA_034783895.1 Geukensia demissa
AGAAGGGGTGCACAATTGGTCCCCATTGGAATGCCGACAGTCTGTTGAAACACACGCCCGCCAAACATTACAAAAATATTATTTACTTAACGTAGCAAAACAAATACGTTTAAACAACAGTCATCTATCTTAACCGGTGGGGTCTAGAGGTTATGGGTTGACGGACTATACTTGATATGCAATTCGATTGCAAATGGGGCTAAATCATGAAAGCGATATTTGAGACAAGAATTTTTTGGTAAAAATGAAAGTAATAAATTGCAACAATTCAAAGGTAAAAAAAGTATATAGGAAGTTAATATGCAGAAAAAATGTCTGAATGACGTCGAAAAAAGGATTCTGGTAACGTCTGCTAAACTCCTGAAATTCAGAAGCTCGTACAAAAACTTTTGATATTTTGAAATCAGCATTTAATATAAAAAACGGAAGTAATTCGATGACTACATCTTCCATAGTAGTTGAAGCTTAGCTAAAACTTAACATTGAATGGTACCAGACTATTATATCTAGGTAGAAACAATTCCAACTAAGAAGTCGTATACAAAGTTTAAAATAGGTAGGAAACTATGTCATAAGAAATTCGTGAGGACATTATATGATTATATGATAAGAGATATTTCAGTGTAGTTATTTTGATCATAAGAGTTCATGTACTGAGAGCTACATTTGTAAAATGGGAATCATTTAAAGTTACATGAACACTCATTCTCTTACAAGAAATTTGAAAATATCAAAAAGGATGCAGTTCATATTGTCTGCGTTTGAAATTTTCACATGTAAGTTTTTTCTAGATAAATGAAGGTTTTTCTGTGTTGTAAAATTGCGTTAATATTTTCATAAAGAACACAAATGAAGGGTTATTGTTTGTCATAAGAACTTCGTGAGGACATTATATGATAAGAGATATTTCAGTGTAGTTATTTTGACCATAAGAGTTCATGTACTGAGAGCTACATTTGTAAAATGGGACTCATTTAAAGGCACATGAACACGCATTCTCTTACAAGAAATTTGAAAACACCAAAAAGGATGCAGTTCATATTGTTTGCGTTTGAAATTTTCACATGTAAGTTTTTTTCTAGATAAATGAAGGTTTTTCTGTGTGGTAAAATTGCGTTAATATTTTCATAAAGAACAAAAATGAAGGGTTATTGTTTGTCTTGTATTTTTTTTCTTGGAAAAAAGGATTTTATTATGTTTCAAAGGAGGACATGGAGTACATTTAATTGCCAACTAAAGCTGCTTAAAGTATAAAAAAACAGCATCCCATTCGTTGTGACCGGCGATTAAATAACAAATTGAGAAATATTGCAGATCCGAGTAAATTTCTTTGTAAACACATCATGCAAGTAAACATGTATGTGTATTTCTTCAAATTTCAATTGCAGCATACTTAATAAAAGCAACTGTTATCTATCCCTGACACCGTACCTATTGCTATGTCCTGTGTAGAATACCAATATGAGAGATCAAAAGTGCATTGTCCAAAGAGACAAGACAAATTTGAAACAAACCAATAGCTAAAACAAAAACAAAAGAACAAAGGCTTGGAATCCACAAACTTCTTTACAAAGCAGGAGTGGGATCAGGTGCTCTAGAAGGATGCAACCCCTGTCTTGCGCGCAACACCAGTCGTGGAATCCGTAAACTCTAATCCGAGTAAACGTTAATCCGAGAAGAAATCAACTTATTTTTGTATTACCGGTAACAGGTCCATAACTATTTGAGATACACTGATACCATATTAATCAACCAATTCGTGATGGCGACCATGGAATTTTAGGAGGGACGACCTCAACCTTGATTGGATGTTTTCATGTTGTAGTAATTAAGCAAATAATCTTGCATGTTTTTTCCTTATATACCATGAACTATTTGAATCGACTATTCCTTCATATGTGTCAAAATTTCTATGCAGTACACAATATATATCGCCCATGTGTAGACAAAACAAAAATCAACCCCATGACTATTACACCAAAATTTGACTGCAACAAGTTTTCGGTGGAGAAATCCGATTTTCATGTTATTAGCGGTCAAGTTGGTACGCTGTACCTAGCAGTTTTATATAATTAAGTCTTGTGACAACGAAATGTCTTACGTCTTGATGCCAATTGTTACAAGCGTACCTTAACTTATCACAAAATCAGAAGCTCTGTTGCACCATTTCAGTGTGGCTGACTGTAAGTGGAACATACCAAGACTGCTTGGATGCTATGGACAGCGGTTGTATGCTTAATATCAAAGATAATACAAATTACTGTTTATCCAACGGAAAAATCATAAATGGAAGGTAAGTATTCTATATATTCATGATCAAAATGCCTAAAAAGAAGTTTTAAATATAAATATATAGTACACTTCCTTTCAAAATAACTTTTATTGTCAGCTTTCCAAAGTTTCAATTAAAGGATGCTCTTTGTGTTTGTGAAAATGAGAACGCTTTAGTATTGTTAAAACCTACTGTATAAAAACGAGGAGGTTTGGAGGTTAATAAAACCACCTTACATCCTATATACTTGCTCCAAAAGTACATCATATTGTCACTGAATGACTAGTATAAACATATTTAACAGTTTAACTAATTTGTAATAGATTTTTGTGAACAAAATTGATTCCTTACTACACTATAAATGGGGAAATTGATTTATACAAGTTTTACACTTCCGAATCCAATGCTTAATTGTGACATAGTTTTTGTAAATATAAAATAGGAGATATGGCATGATTGTCCATGAGACAGCCACCCACCAAAATGACAGTAGAATTTAAACTCCTGCAGGTCCCATTACCGCCTTCAACAATGAACCAGAGTCCATACCATAACGAAAGCTGTACAATACAAAATGTAAAACTATACATAAAACACGACAATCGACCTTATCTAGTGCAAAAATGGTGAACATATAACAATAAATGACCAATTAAACAACGACAACCACTGGACTACAGGTTCCTTGCCTTGGACAGGCACATTAGTATGTGGCGGGGTTAAACCGGTTGGTGAGCGCTCACTCCCCCTATCCTGGGACAGTGGTGTGACAAAACAACAATAAAAAACCCACTATAAAAATCGGTTGAAATTGATTTAATACTTTAGACCGATACTGAAAAACAATAACAAATATAATTAAAACATAATACAAGATGCATCAAAATCGACCTCAAAACTGTTGCTGTCTGCTTGTTAAAAACCAAAAAGCAACCGATCAGGAAACTAAGTTTTCCTGCAATACGGCGTCAATTTAAATACGTCCAAAAAGGATTTAGTGTTTAAATATCATTAGAAGTCAAAGAAAACATAGGTTGTACAAATGCTAGTATGAAAAATATATAGACAGGAAGTAGAAAATGTAATAACAAGTATAAATTCTTTATTTCCGTATTAAGCTATTAACAAGAAAGTCAATATTAGTTCCAATAAAAACCATAATTAAAGATTTTATAATAATGTTGTGACGATATCCTTTACGGATAAGTTTATTAAGATGAATTTTAAGACCATGTGGATTTTGCTTAAAATTCCGAGCTTTATTAACCACGTTTCCGTAAAAAGTAGGATGCGATTTGTACTCTTTTTGTATTAATTACTTTTAAAACTTTAAAATAAGTTTCAATTACACATTTGTATAAATTGACTATATCACCGCTTTCTTAGGAGTAGTTGTTTAGATTGTGACATAAGGAGCAAGTTCTTGTGGGCTCGAGTTACTTTTGCACCTTTGTTATGAAGCTCATAGTCTAAATGTTTAAATGGTCATGTAATTATGGCAGTTGATATGATATTCCCACTTCTTAAGTACACTATCCCTGCATGTGTTTACGAGTTTTTCAAAAACTTACCTTCTGGTAGTTATGAATTTCATTGTTTCGACTCTATTTTTTGTAAATTATGGGTTTTTAAACTTTTTCTTCTGTACTTACTAGAACATAAACTAAAAGAGGAAAACTGTGTTTGTCTTGAAAACCACTGACTATTAACATTCCAATTTTATCTTTATGAAATAACAATGGTGTACATGTAACATACACAATGTTAGGAAAAACAAATATAAACAAGATTAACTAAAACTCTAGACAATATATTGGAACCAATAATCTAATCATATAAATTCCTGGTTTCGTTTGGTCAAGTCCTTACCCTAATTCTACTGACAAATGTCTGGCAATTAAAACAACATCAAATTTCACAGGTAGTAATTTTAAATATATAACCGTTTAAACTCCAAACCTGTTCGGTCCACATATATAGTGCCTTTAGAACCTGATGACGTTGAACATCCTTCTTGAAAGTTAACGTCACTACTAGAATGTTGCAAATAAATAACTTTTCCGCACAGCATAAGGTTCTGATAAACTTGTAATTCTAACTTCTGAAGAATATCCAAACTCATTTTTGTGTATTTATTTATCGTGAAAGAAAGCAAACATTTGATCATATATCCACATATGAAGTATATGTCTCTTACATGACACAAACTGTTATTCATGGAAATGAAGAGTTTAAGAGGTTAGCGGTATAACATTATAATATCATTTTTTTTTAAATCTCAAAACATTTAGATGAACAAACTGAATTCCTTTCCATTTTCAGTTGCAATTTTCACAAGGAATTTTGCTTGCAGACGTATTTTCACAATGAAACCATCGAACTTACAGGACTTGGACCTAGTTGCAGATATCACGGTTTTTTTCGAACCCCCAACATAACTACAGGCTCAATGAATCTGTTTTCTAACATCATACACAACATTGACGACCGACTGGATGCTGCAAATAAAACGGGGAAAACCCCAAACGATGCCATTAAGGTATTTTCAAAGCAAGACCATGTTCACAAGTTGTATATCAGAAATCTAAATTGCTGGGCTTACGGACTTGACATGTCATGTATATCACCCTGGAACAGTAACGGTCATACAAGAAAGGCAGGAACGCTGCTATCTCCCCGCCATGCCGTATGGGCTCGTCACTATAGCATAAGAGTAAATTCAACCATCAGATTTGTTGATCAAAACAATAATGTATTTGACCGAAAAATTATTAAAACCAGAGCTTTACCCTTACATACAAACTCAACAAATCACCGTTCATATTTATCTGGCTATGATATGGTTGTTGGTCTTCTGGAAAGCGATGTACCATCTAATATCAGCTTTGCGAAAGTTCTTCCAAAATATATCCAAGATTTTCGTCCTTTACAGTCGTATGTTAGGCTACCAACATTATGTACAGATTTTGAAGAAAAGGCACTTGTCGATGACTTCAGTTTCCAGTCAAATAACATGGCTGCACTAACAGTTCCATTACCAAATACCAGGCGACATGATTACTATGAACCGAAGATTACTGGAGACAGTGGTAATCCGTGTTTCTTTGTCATTGATAATGAGCTGGTGTTTTTATTTGTATTTACATATGGTGGCGCTGGTTCTGGGACATCGATTCAATTTAAACACGACGATGTGAATCAAATTATGAAAAGTCTTGGTGGGGGATACCAGCTGACTGAGATTGACCTGTCGCGTTACCTTCACGACGATGATATTTCACAACTATTCGGTTGATATTGATGTTCTTGTACCAAAATCGTTGGAAACAATAAATACTACGGTAAATATCATAAAAACATTGTAATCTAACAAATAAAAGTCTCAGAGCTTGTCTAATATTATTTTTCGCTCATTTCAACTGCTTTTAACTTTACTGGCCGTAAAACAAGGTTTGACATAACAAAAGTGAAAGTGTATTGAAAGTTTCAAAACTAGAAATAACATATTACGAGTCTTCAGAAGTACAAAAAAGAAATAACTGTTCCCCTTTAGGAGTTTTGTTGAATGTTGAGACATTTTCATTTAACTAATTCATCAACTATTAAAATAAAAAGATGATTTGGATTTGACGAAAAAAGATGGAGTAAGCGATGCTAATAATAAAATATTTTGTTGTTTCTGTCATCTGATAGAATACTATGTTGAAAACATATCAAGCAAATCAACCATGTTCAGCATGTTTTCTGTAAAAATGCGTGGAATGTGACACCATAATTACACCACGCTGTGGTTATGGATTAAAGTGTATACAGTTTTAAAAATGGAGCATCAATTTTACACTTTTTTGTAATACTTATTGAAACGTCGAGATGTTTCCAATATTAACACTAATGTTCATCCAAAGAATGATTGCTGTTAAAAATACAAGTTTACCGATGTTTAATAAATATGGTGATTTTTAATAAGGACACACCAACACTCTATGGTTGTTATGACAAAAATGATGATATAGGTATTTTATCAAGCCCTCAGTTTAGTTCTGTGAATGTGATGAACATCTTCAGCTCTGCATCTAGACGCAGATGTAGTCACGGTTCTCGACACCGCACGTCTCCTATTTATGTGTTCCTGAATGACCTGCCATTTATACGGAACCCCTAGGTATGCATCACATTCGCACGAAGCTACATGTATATGCCCTTACTCTTTCAAAACTTCACTCTTTGTATAAATCATTTTTGGAGACACATTTTACAAATCCAATTTCAAGAATAACAGACTTTCATCAATCGTCATGGATATTACCAAACAAGCTTTTCAAACCAGTAAATTGTAACAAAGACAAACTAGAAAAAACGTTCGTTTCTTATACTTCTGTTCGCTAACAATCAATCTAAGCAATATTCTCCATCAAAAATCCGTCAAATCTAAAATACCACCATATTTTAAAGATCAGTCTGTAATATTCATTTCTTACACTTATTCCACAGCTATTGCAACCAAGATTTTCAACTATAAACATGTGTTGAAGAATCTCAGCATCGACGACTTCAAGATTAAACACCAGGAGTGCGTTTGTTCAAGTTCCCCATTAAAATTTTATCCTGCTGGCCACTTGACTTCATCATTGCAGAAAAAATTCTTTACAAAATGTTTTCCGTGAGCCTCAATCCATAAACTGGAAGTTCAATTTAAGATCCTTATGGATTCTGTCGGAGATTATGCCAGACAATGGGCGAAACGCAAAGGTGAGAAATTAGATACCCTTCCGAATAGGTGAAGGATGTGAGGTCGTTAATACATATCCGAATACACGAGTTGTGACGATCCATGAAAACAAACGCTCAATCGGTCTTAACAGCTCTGAGTGTTGCAAGACATATATCTGAACTATATGACCAATATGTTGTCGTCTCTGCTAACAAAACCCTTACCAACATGGTTTTTGTTTGTAAATAATATTACACAGACTGCTTGATAAAGATATTGGATGTTGACAATTTATTATGCAGTCCTTAATATACCCCAACGACACTTACCAAAGACGAAATCCTTGACAATCATCGGTCAGTTGTGTCATCTTTTGGAATTTCAACCAAGTAGGAAGAATTTGATCTTCATTTTAATGGATTTCAAAGTGGCATAAGTGTCATTACAAACCACATTACATTGCAGGGTCTGCCAAATGCCCCACAAGAACTCTTTCCAATTCACTGACAGTTACAAAATCAACAGTAAAAAAGGGATCCAGAGTTATTATGAAACAAGCCATTCTAACAAATCAAATTTGTATTCTAAAAATGCCTAAACCTGTTAAAATGACTCAAATCAAGGTCAATTTACTCATGCAGTAGCATGAAAACATTTTTATTTTTCCACCCTATATACCACTATTCCCCATTTGAAAACTCAAAAAAATTAAAAGCTTTGGTTCACCTTTTTTGTGAAAAACATGTGGACAATGTAGATGATATTGGGTTCTAAAAGGGACAAACTGTATTTTTTTTATAAAACACCCTGATTCTAATAAAAAGATACTCTGAAGATGACATTTGCAGAATGTTAAAAATCTTGATTGACAACATTTTTGTAGCGTTTGGTGGACGTGTCTGTCAACAGACTGTCGGTATTCCGATGAGGACCAACTGTGACCCCTTTTTATTCCTTTGTTAGTATGAAGCTGACTCCTTACAGAGACTTCTGCAGAGAAAGGAGAAAAAATGGCTCAATCTTTTGGTTTCAGATATCGCTATATCGATGCTGTTCTTTCATTAAATAATTCTAAATTTGGTGATTTTGTTGATCGCATCTATCCAATTGAACCTTGAAATCAAGGATATTACAGAAACAGAAAGGTGCTTCATACCTTGACTGACACCTAGAAATTGACAGTAAGCTTGAGTTCAGAACAAAACTTTACAACAAGAGAATGACTTAGATATTCCCATTGTAAACTTCTCGTTCATGTTTAGCAACATTCCAGCCGCACCTGCATACGGAGTGTATATTTCTCATTTGACACGATACTCCAGGTCTTTTGCTTTCTATCAGTATTTTATTGATAGAGTGTTGCTGGTGACAAGAAAGCTACCAAGCCAAGGTTTTCTCAAGTAAAGATTTGAGTCATCACCCCGGAATTTTTTCGGTCGCCATAATGGTTTAGTTGACCGGTATGAAATATCCATTTTAAAAATGGCAATCTTCCAACTATTGTGATTTCAATCCCGTTACTATACCGGTTTTGACACACATCGATTTGGGGTTACACCGGCTTTGGCTACTGAGTACCACGAAGGGTACCACTAGTAGAGCAGAAGTTGCTTTCCCTTGCGAAATACCTGAACTCACCCTAGTTTTTTTTAAAGGGTTCGTGTTACTCTATTTAGTTTTCAGTGCAGTGTTGTGTGTACTATGTTTGTCTTTCGTTTATTTTTGTTGGCCACGGTCTTGTCTGTCTTCTGAGTTAACGATTTCTATCTGCCCTTTTGGTATCTTCGAATTCTTTTTATGTACAATTTTACGACCATTATTTTAGCCATATTAGTTACCTTATAACAACATTCCTTGAAAATAAATATGAAAAATTTAATGAATAATATTAATTCATTTATCAAAAACATAAATTATTTTAAAATTATTCATAACAGATTATAACCAAACATTCTACATTGTACTAAGTCATAAATAGTCATAAAAATCACACGTGTTGAGATAAATGCAGTAACAGACAGAATCTCCTTCAGAAGTAGTTGGACAAACATATTCTCAACAACAAAATTTATTTATTAATATTATTCAAGATGAAAAACATCATTTAACTTCCAATTTGAATATGACTCTTGTAATCTCCTGAACGTGAACCGGATATTCGTTTCCTCACTAGAGTATCGGAATATACACCAGCTCAAACGTCTAGCAACGTCACCGACTACATAAAATTAGGGTGTTGTTTATGTAAAAACGAAAAGTTTAATTTAATAAATATGCTCACATACTGTAATTTAAAATCCATGAATGGAAGGAAAATACATATTTATAAATCTAAATGCTATTTTACATTGAAGCAGTGCGATGTATATACAAAAAACACACATGTATTTTTTTCAAAGAAAAAAAAAACAAACATACAAACATCGTCTGTGAATCGATCATGTCGTTGCCGCTTTTGGACCAGGAGATGAAACTTCCCTTTTCAAAATTGATTCATTTACATTTTACCAAAATTGTCATTTATACAAATCATATTCAGATACAATTACAAAAATTTATGTGATATGATTTCAAATTTGCAGTCTTCATACGCATTATCTTTGAGTAGTTGAGATTTAATGCAGTCTTTTAGACGGAATCGAGAATAGTTGGCGTCCCATGATAAATAATGATCTGAAACGGTAAATATTTACGGTTAACAATATAAAAATGTATCGTGTGTTCACTGATATTACATGATAATAAAAATCTTCACTTTATATGGGTAACGTAGCAACTTGTAGAAAAATCTAAAACATAAATCAAGTGTAAAATCTATTCAAACTCGATGTATTTTAAATAATTTTGTTAATGATCCCCTGTCTAACTATCTCCCCTAATGATTTGCTTTTTAAGGTTTTTACCAATCATAAAACTTAAAACAATAAACCCACGACGTACTTGCATGTATCTAACCGATAATATAATATTCATTAATTTTTCTAATGTCTGTTGCAACGATATGTCAGAGGCGTTTCATTCTCTTATCCTTATTATATATTCTTATCTGACCATGACATGAAAAGTTTTACAAAAGTCGTGGTGTTCGACCCCAAACACCTAACTGCACCACAACTTGTAGAAACGTTTATAAACCAAGCTCATTATAATAGTTATCTAAACTCCTAAGTAATCAAGGCGCAGAATCGATGAGTTTTGCTATATTTGTGGGCGCAATTCAGTCCACTAATTTAACTGCCTTTCCTTAATATTTTAGAATTCAATTTTACCTCTGTAAGCTATGGATTCAAATATGTCCTGTCCGTTTGATGTTGATGACACAAGAAAAAATCTGCAATCCGCATTTCTGGCTTTGTCATCAAATCCATAGTTCTCATCAAACCTCTGTGAAATTTATAGAATAGAATTAATGTTTGATAAATCGACAAAAAACTTAGATTTTAAAAATAAAGAGACATTAATGGGAAAATTGTTTAAAACTTCATTTCAAAAGTTACTGTCTTGAAACTTTGATATTGGCATTTTCGAATTGCATAGAATTTATGTACACCGATTATCAACCCATTTTAAGATTGCATAAGATGCCCTTGTAAACATCACCTTCATTTTCAATGATATTCAAAACTTTTAAAATGCTTTGGTAAGATGACGCATGACATGTGCAAATGTAACAAGTATACATCCAAAAGAATAAGTGGCTATGTTTTATTTTTGTCTGAGAATAATGTCGTGAAACTGCCTTAAAATGGAGCTACTCTGTTAATGCGATATATATATCAAAATTCCCAGTAGAAAGCGATACCCCCTTTGACACAAAACAATAATTTATACCTTCAAAACAACGTCTGTGTTACTGCTAGCGGTGATATAGAGACCGGATTCCGTGGACTGCAGAATACATACGTATCTGGGTGTAGGACACTCATCTTTGGACAATCCAGACATCACCAAGTACATATAACATGTAAAGGTGAAGTCAGCTAAAACAACAGAAAATTGAGGATTCAAAATGCGAATAATATGCAAAAAGACGCAATTATTTTGTTTTAAGGCTAAAATAAAGCAGAGATACTTATTGTAAACATATATGTATTTGACATGACTCTTTGATTGATTGATTGATTGAGTGAATGGTGCTTAACATCCAGCGACAAATATTTCATGCATATTCAGAAGGAGAGCATGTAAATGGTGAGTGATGATGAATGAAGCCTTCTTAGTACTAGACCGACATGCTGAGCCGGATTTTTAACGTGCTATATAAGCTAGCTCACGAAAGCAACAGTCCGAAGGCTACTTTACCCAGACACAATGGTCAACCATTCTTTCTTCTTACTAATTCCTAAATTCTCCGTGGTTAGCGGAGAAGCAGTAAATACCAATTTTAATGGTTTTGGTTTGACCCGGCCTGGGATCGACCCCACGACCTTCCGCACTCGGACTCTTTGATAACCTGACAACAGCATTGTATGTTTACAAACTATATACAAGTGTTTTGCTTCTTAAACATTTGATCTCGAGTGTACTTGATATTGTTTATTCAAAAAATGCGTTCGTTAACGCTAACATCTGTATCACTTATTTAAGTTCTTACGTTTTTCTTTTGGATCAGCTGGTAGTGTTTTCATTCCTAGTGTTCCATTCTTTTCACACTTAAGATACAAATTGGACCGACTCCTATCATTTAAGTAACAGTTATATTGATGTATAAATTTTACTTCATATAGATATGGATTTGTTTTCTGAAACATTCTACGAATTGTATACAATAAACCGGATACAGTTCCTGCAATAGAACAAAATACATACTTTTTGACCAGATATTTTAAAATATACTTAAAACTTCCTTTGTGATGTTTATTCTCCTTTGACTTTGCAATTAAGAGACGATGAATGTTGACTATTTATCCAACACGATATTCTGTTACGGTATTTTCAGACGCGAATGAAGAACTTTCACGCAAGACGAAATTGATTTCGGCTCTTCATTGATTACAGAAACCATCAATTACATGTTAAGTTACAACGTTTTTGATATTGTTGACAATTCCGATTGACAAATCTTAACCAATAAAATTGCATCAAATGCTATGAAATTCACGTACATATCAATAGTCATAGGGTCCGGAACATGCATACATCCTTATTAATGAAAAACAAACTGGTGGAAAAAAAGCTGCCACTCTCGGTCCCAGTTTTTCTTATGCGCCAGTAACAACGAAATGCAATAACATCTTATTGTTCAGACTGCCGTTAAATGTTTTCCTTTTTAAACTGGTTTTACGTATTGCAAGACAATATCAAGGTTTCCGATTGGTCAATTCACAAACGTGAATTTGTTCGGGAAAAGGTAAGTCAAATAAAGATTGTATGTTCGTTTTTATGTTGTTTTGTCACAGCGCTGTCCCGGGTAATAGAAGGGTTGAGGTCTAACAAACATCTTTATTCGCGCCACATACTTAAATAACCCGTCTAAAGCTAGGAATATGAAGTCCAGTACCCGTCTAAAAGCTAGGAACATGTAGTCCAGTACCCGTCTAAAGCTAGGAACATGTGGTCCAGTACCCGTCTAAAGCTAGGAACATGTAGTCCAGTGTGTATCGTGTTTTACTGTTACTCGTTTTACATTGTAAACATAACTGGACAATAATAATTACATTTGAATGCCTTTTAGGGCCATTTAAAATTTCAACTTAATACAACGTGGATCTTTGTTCCTTTGCGAAGGGCATGAGGTAACATGTTTAAGTTTCTTTTATACTCTTTTGGTGGCTGTCTTAGCTTATAGGTAATTAAACCGCGACTCGCTTTACTCTAACTTCGAAAGAAGATAATTGATATGCGACATTTGTATGCTATTCGTTTTGTCTTTTATTTGTAGGTACCAATTTTGAAACTTGAATATCAGCATTTGTTTTAAGTGTATATTTACCTGCATCGATACCAATATCTGTAACAGACAAAAGAAAATATAAACGAAACTTCAAATTAATTCCCGTCATAGGGCTCATTTATACTTCCTCGAGCGATCGTCGCGCGACATCTCGCGACTGTCGTCCGAACATCGCGCGACTACCGCACGATGTCGCGCGTTTTCACTGAGATTAAAAGTTCAAACAAACTACGGCAAGTAAAAACACCCACCGATTTTTGCGCGACGTCGCACGGCGTCTCGCGAATGTCGCGCGACCATCGCTTTAGAAGTATTATTAACCCTTACAATGAAGGAGTCTTAAACAGAAGGCTCTGTTAGGCCTTATATGGAATAAATTTGATTGACTTCACACGGTTTGTTCTAGGAATTTAAGTCGTTTTATCAATCAAAACAGGAAGATTTTTCGTACATAATGCAAGGTATGGTATAAATACAGTTAGAATCGAACATTTTTAACAAGGAGACTTAGGGCCTGTTCACACTACACAAGTTAATCCGGATTAACTCAGGTAAATGTGGATTAAGTCACATTGCGTTCACACTAGTTTTGATTTAATCCAGATTAACTTGATC
>JARWCS010242313.1:590-13488 GCA_034783895.1 Geukensia demissa
AGAGTACTTTTTTTCGTAGGTGAGAGCAGTTTTTTCGGGGGGTTTTTCAAGACACGGTTACCACATTTTTTCATATTTTAGCTGTACAGTGGTTCAAAACAAATATACCGGAAAAAAACTGCTCTTACCTACGAAAAAAGTACTCTTACGCGCTTTTTTGGTACTCTACCAAAGTAACGTTTATACGCGGTGTACCTGAAGACCTGAATTTAAACCAATTTTTCACTGCAAAAATAATACAACACGGAGTGCTTAAAAAAAGGATTTGACTAACATGTGCGGATATTGTAATATACATGGCGAATTATTACCAAGTAGTTAACTCTGGTATGCAGAATTCCCGAAGTCTAGCATTGAACAACTATATAAGTTGATGTTTATGCAGAAAGGGGGTGCAGATTTTAGTGAAAAAAGAAAAACTGAAATTTGTAAAAAAGAAATATCACAGGATTCAAATAGTGTTTAATTATATTGATAATGAAAAGGGAAAAATCCAAAGGTACGTCAATGCCCCCGTAATAATAATCAAATGAACAACAGAATCAGTTGTACGATGGTGTTATTTCATTATCACGAATGTGAAATATTAACTTTTTGTGGAGTTTTTGTTGAGAAAGTTCATCACATAACCTGTGATTACGGAGAGGGTGTAAACTTGTGCCCAATCCAATTGTTATGGTTTGACAATAAAATAAGTTTGATCTAATCTACCTGTGATTTCAGGTAACAGGGCGGATCCAGAGGGCAAGGGTGCCAGGGCCCCCTTTTGAAAATGCAAAAATGAATTTTAGCTCTTGTTGTGCATGCTTGCGAGTATGTATTGGCAGATTTCTCGTTCCAAAAGTCAGATCCACTTATGTTCGTGTATGTGTTGGCAGGTGCCCCCTTTTCCTAAAGTCTGGATCTGCCTCTGGCTTATACGCTGATTTTCTGTGTTTTTCGCTTCGATCAACTTTAAACACCTTTATTTCGATAGTCATTCAACACAAATAGTTACAAGTATCATACAATTATTCATCTAAAAATCAACTTGCTGAACTTTAGTATTTTGATCACTCTTATCTGACAAATTACAAGTGTCCATTTCACGTTCAATAGCTCACAGCTTTTTGATTGCAGTTCTGATGTAGCTATTTCAATGATGATGAATTGTCGAATCTGCCAACATAGGATACAAAAATGCAACCTTATACCCGTCAGATAACTTGTGTGGGCTTATGGTACTGCAAAGATATTTCCCTTCTCCAGATGGCCCTATGGTTACATCCGGAAGCTACAAAACTTATTGAAAAGGTGCGATGAACACCGATAAAATAATGAATAGAAAGTGAGGCTACAGAGTGCTGAACATAAATCTTTATTAACAAACGCCATCAATCACTGTTTAACAATGTCAAAAATACAGCATATGGCAGTGTTTTTTGAAACTTTTTAAGTGATAATTCATCGTGGTTAACTTTTATGACACGTTACTTCTTCGGATAATTTGTTGTCTAAGATCAAGTAGACTTAAGACTTAAACAAGTTACTCTAATATTAAGTTCTGGCCTCACGGAAGACCATTGATGTGAACTGGTGGCTAGATTGGTAAGACTCAGAAATATGAACAAGTGTCTGGAATGGTAAGCCTGACGAAAAGCCATGTCTGAAAAAGTTAGGCATCACGAAAAATGTGCCTGCAAAGCTAAGCATCACAAAAAACCAGTAGTGTGAAAAGGTATCTTAGCATTAGAAAAAGTCAAGATTGAAAAGGTTCCCGGGAATGTAAGCATAACCAAAGATACGAAGGTAAACAGGTATCTGCACAGGTAAGCATTACGACAGTCAGGATTGTGAACAAATACCCGGATAAGTAAGCATCACGAAAAGGCATAAGTGTGAACAGATGACTGGAAATGTATAAGTAAGGCAAAATGTAACAAACAAGAGAAAGTGCTTGGAACGGTAAGCATCATTAGAGTCAGTTGTCAAACGCTGTCAAGAAGGGTAAGCATCGATTAAAGTCATTGATTTAAACAGGTAACATCATGTGTGAACATTATGACATGACCAGATTGTGAACATGTGCATGTAATGGTGAACATTACAAGATGTCGGCATGTGGACAGACTTCTGGGAGTCCTGTAATAGCAAGAATTAGACTCAAACAAAGACGTCTCCGACACTGTAGTATCTTCCTAAGTAATGTAAAATGGATGTCTCTAGCTTAAAAACTTGTGACTGATTCTCAAAAAAATATCATGAATTTGAATATTCATATAATTAACAGAGACATGTTTTAGTCCGACTGGCACTTTTCAACGAGTCTAAAGAAAACAAAACGCAGTTAATTAACAGAATATATGTATTCTTTTATATAAAATTAACCTTTTATGATTTATTAGACAAAGTTATAGTGTTAGTTTTCCCGTCATTGTTTTTGCGGACTGTTTTTGGAATATTACATGCCTCATTATAAGTTATTTGGTCTCAGCTTTTTGCAGACTTTATGTCGTCATTTCACACAGACAGGTTATTACAAAGACTTAAAAATAGAAATTTTTCGTTTACAGATCACGTATTAGCGAATTACGTTAGGGACTGCTTCACGTATTCATGATGATTTTTTCGAGACTTTACCACGTCACGCTCACTAAAAGTCAGATATCGTATCACGCTTAGCCCTATCCCACTGAGACCCATTTTGATGTGGGAACAAGCAATGTATAAATTTGATGCATTTTGTATAACATTTTATATATTTATGCTTATTTATCTATTTCGTAAGCTATTCGAATATAACAAAACATACCGAAATGAATAATACAAAAGATAAAAACACGAACAAAACAAAAAACGACAAGTTTAGAATAAAGGTGTTAAAACTGCTGAAGTTAGAATGTTCGATTCCTGGAAATCCTACAGTCAAGTTTTTGAATGGTACAATAGTCCCTTTAAGAATATTTCGGCTTAAAGAAAACGTAAGTAAATATTTCTGACAGGTAAATTATGCGACAGCATAACCTGCTTATCTTCTTGATAAGACAAGTAAGTAAATGATTTTATTAAGGTTCATTTCCGTTCATTTAATGTCAGAGGGTGAAAAAAATCAGTGCGAACACATAAACTAACTCAATTATAAAATTAAACGGTCCCAAAGTCTCGTGAGAGGGATGACAAAATGAGGAATTCTCTAATTGACAATGAAAGCAGATTAACTAAAACAAAGGCGTTGAAATGTTTACCTGTCAGATTAAAAGGAAACTTTATAAGCAACGGTGATATTGTCAGGTGTAAATGGTCACATGCACGGTTCCGATGGCTTTGATCATTTCGTTCACCCTTGTACACAAATGGGAGTATCTGATTTATAGTGGTTGACTCTAACCTTTATGTTATCTCATTCAGTTTTCTTTAAGAGCCAAATACTCCTTGCGTATTTCAAGTTTTTAAAGTGATTATCTCTAATGGCAAAGGTGACAAGGTCCCGCTGAGGGAGGGGGAACCTTGATTGGTTTCGACCGCAGACATGTGTAAACATTTCCCATAACAAACACCTGAAAAAATCAGAATACAAAGAAAAAGTGTACCAAAAAAAAATAAATTTTAAGAAAATGCACACCCAAATATCAGGTAGTTAAAATAACGAAATTTGAAAAATTATATAGAATTTTGCACATGAAGAAATTGCTACCCAAAGTAAAATTTATGCAGCATTAATACCACGAATTGCACGTAATCGATCTAAAATTTGCTGCACGTCCTCGTATCGTTCTATGTGTAACCAGATAAGCCACAACGATACCAAGCTGGTGTGTGTCCTTGTACAGTGAGTGTACACAAATCCATATTTATTATGCATATAATTCAAACTTATGGCACTGATGATTGAGTTCATATTAAAAAAAAAACCAGGATGACAGAAAGTTCTGAAACCATGAACGTAATTTGCAAATTATTTTGGCTATCTTTAACTTTTTCTTTAAAAGTTTACCCCATACTTTTTTCATTTTTATACTTACACAAATTTCGATTTTTTTCCCAGAGACCAAACTATCTCGTTCAACATTGACAGGACTTCATTGAAAGCAATATATAAAGCACACTCAATCATTTAAAAATAAAAACATAAAAACTAGTCAATTCAAAATTTTATTTCATAAATACTAGTTTTTATGTAGTATTTTTCATGTATATGTTCTATCTTACATAGAGTGAACTTTCCAATGAGTAAAATTATCCTCTATGTTCTACTTTTATCTCACAAAAACATTTTATCATAACTTTATTAAATGCGCTGCTTTGCTTAAAAATCGGTGAAAGTTTAATTTTAATGCAGGAAGTCCTTTTGTCCTTTGGAAGATCAATAAGAATATATGACTATTAGATAAATTCCCTCTTTCTAAATTGTTAAGCGATTTATGACGGAATGCTACTAATATGCTTAATATATGACCAATATACATGTATGTCAATTCTAAAAAAAATAGTAAGTAAACAGTTATTTCATCCATCTGCTGTACGAGGAAAAAATCAAATGAAGACATGACAAGAGTACACATTAAAAAGAACCAACAAGACTTAGACCGCATAAGATGCGAGACATTGGTGCGTCTATACTTATATTATAGTAAATGTATGTTAAATGACAAGCGAAATACCCAAAATGTTAATAAATTTTACAATGAAAGTGATTTAATATAATAAGACGAAGACAATCTAATGGCCAAGAGTCCTGACATGCGACAGGTGCATGCAAAATGAATGGATTCAAACCCTCACGTATAACCAAAGGTTTTAGAGCTATATACGTAATATATCAACGAATCTGTAGTAAAAATATAGAAATAATTATAGATACTATATAGTCGAGGAACAATAATATATCTTAATATATCGGTGGTGTAATGGTTAATTTGCTCGCCTCGAGTTTGGAAGGTCCCACCAGGTGAAACCAAAAACATTAAAGTTAGGAGTGATAACTGTAAGCTGTAAAGGACTGTATTGTAGCAAATTCAGTTTACCTGGCAACAATTTGTTACATTCAAGCCGCATATGCAAACGAAGTGAATAAATCTCAGTTGTTGCATTACTCCAGGGTTTCTGCTTCCTATCACGATTTTATTTATAGAGGGTTAGTGCTGACAAGAAAGCTACTGAACTAATAACTCGAATAATTCTGCACCCTCTATCAGCTATAGTGGCCTTATAACGAAGTTAATATAGTGGTCGATAATGAACGGAATATAACGTCTGTATTATTCGGGTTACTGAACTATTTAAGATTTCTCGCGAAAGGATTGAAGTCATTACTCAGAAAAATTTTCGGTCGCCATCATGATTTGGTTGACCATATCCATTTCAAATATGACAACGATATCTCCCCACTGTCATGACTACAAATCCGTTCCTACACCGGTTTTGATTAACATCGATTGTGGTTAAACACCGACGTTGACAACTGAGTAACACGACGGGTGACACTAGAGTCAGGAGTTGCTTGCCTTTCCGGAGCACTCCAGCTTTAGATAGTGCTGTGTGTCCTATGTTTGTCTTTCGATTAATTTAGTTGGTCATGGGCTTGTCTATCTCTGTCTTAACGATTTCTGTCCGACCCTTTGATTTCTTCAAATTCTTCTTACAGCAAACAGATTGTGAATTTCACGCAGAATGTAAGCCAATCTGAATCAAATAAGGTGTTGCGAAAGTATGCATTTGAATTGGTATTTTCTGCTTCCCCGCTAAGCACGCAGCATTCAAGAATACGATTCAAACATTGAAAAATGAAGTTCTCATATAAAAAATAATAATAAAAATAAAAAATGAAATAGGCAGCTAAATCCAGGGATAAGGATATATTTCATATGCAATACAAGAAACGAAGCCTTCAACGTTATTTGAGGAGTTCAGAATTCAAATTACTACTGGAAATGTGTGGAAAATTTTAACGCCAAGTGGTAAATATTTCATGTATATTCTGGACAAAAGCATAATATCAAGTGATGATGTATGAACACTGCTTTATTTTGACAGACACGCCGAGCCGGATTTTTAACCTGCTAGCTCACGAAAGCAAAAGTCCAGAGGAGGACGTGCCACTTACCTAGACATGTTCGGGGATTCCACACTCGAGGCGCCACGCTAACCATTACACCACCGAGGTGGTCATATATTTATATGTTGCAATCTACTATAATGAAGTGGCTAAAAATAAAATCGGTCATAGACATAGGCACGCGTCTGACCTATATATGTGCTTAGTTTGGATGAGAGAACCGAATTTCCTTGGCGAGTCAAATAAAAGATACCCTTACCTTATATTATACCGAATTGACTGTTGGACTACTGAATTGAATAGTAGTAGGTGGTCATTCTTCAGTTTTCATTTAGTAGGTTCTTACGTGACAAGAAGCCATGCGACAAAAATGACGTCAACAGCGATAGTATGACTGAAAGTGATGTCAAGAGCTTAATTGACCCCTATGTATTCGCAGAATATCATAATAGGTTGATGTTTTGTATAGTTTAGTTTAGTTTAAACATATTTTATTGTCTAATAACAATAGACCCTTTTACTGATGCTGCGTTCCTGCTTTTGACGCTTGCGTTGATGCCGCTTCCGGGTGTACGAAATTCGACGACACAATAGTTCTGACGTCATATTTGATTGTCCGCCGACGTCATTTTTCCGGGAAAATATGTTATTTTCCACCCAAAATAACAGGAACGCAGTTACAGTAAAAGGGTCTATTGAAATATTTTTGTTTTCTAAAATACTAAATTTTCAAAATGGAATGATATTGATCATTTACTTGTATAAATGGGGAATTTCCCATTGTTATATTTTTGTCTTCTAAAATACTAAATTTTCATAATGGAATGATACCAATCATTTACTAGTATAAATGGGGAATTTCCCATTGTAATTTTTACTTTTAAAATGCTTAATTTTCAAAATGGAATGATATCAACCATTAAATTGTATAAATGGTTGAATTGAGATGAGATTTTGCAATTACAATTAAAGTTATATTTTACTCTATGGGCATTCTACAGGACTTTTTGTGAAAGCCCACCAAGAGAATTATCTCCCTTTTACATTGCAAATCCCATAGAGACTTTTCTCTTGCTCCAGATTCATTTACCATTGAAAGATATAAACTCGCATTCTGAAATTTTCTACTTATTATATTGTGATATCTGAGATTGGTGGATCTTTTTATAGCATTTACATTTCTTATAAAAGTTTGTCAAATTTCGGTATTATTGTAAATGCAGAAATTATTGCGATGTTTTTATTATTGTGAATAATGCCACTGGGTTGTGAACACAATAAATAAAACTCGCATTCTGAAATTTTCTACTGATATATTGTGTTACAACTTTCGAAAAACTGCAAAAATAAAACTCGCATTATCATCACGTTCCAGCTTTTGCAATAATAAATGCACGCAATAATTTCTGAATTTACAGTAGTTGCCTTTGATAAGTTTGATATTAAGAAATATTTGAATGGGGGACAACTTTTTGATGGGGTACTTATAAAATGATGGAATATTTTGACGTCCATCTTTCATGTATATGTAGCTGGGATTGTTCCTGCATGTTTAATCAAATTCTCCTCAAATTTAAGTCAACATTGGCTATCATTGAGGGACATGATTGATAATCAAGAAAGATTATAGGGTTATGAAAAAAATAATTTGCAACTCTCTGTAAACCTCAAGCCAGTTATTTTCCTAACCTTTTTCAAAAGGGGGCTGGGTCCCTTTGAATTGGGAAAAACGTTGCATTCACATTTGAATTGGGAATCAAAATCCTATTTCAAAAATCTATAACTGAATGTTTTTATGATTGTTATTTCTTCATATTAATTTTTTGTATCTATGAGAAATGTATTTCCATCTTGTGACTTAAAATAGAGCTTCTTTTCAGCAAATCATTGTGACCCATAGAGGCAAACAAAGATTTGATTTCAGCTGGAATAATTGTGAAAATCATAACTACAATTGGGAAATTTTCTAACCTTTTATCATTGGGACAGGGGCCCATATTCGGCCCCAAAATAAGGGTTGGAACTGCACTGCAAGCAAATGTTATTACGAGTACACAGGTGGCTCATCAATAAAATTTGCACAAAAATTTATTTTTTTGTGTTGTAAGAATTAGCACTGGAAAGGAAATTCAGATTTCATATCAATATTGTTTAAAAGCTGTTGAATTTACTCTTTACATGGTTTAGAAGACATGAATGAGTTATCTCCCTTTCTTTTCACATTTTATAAGCATTTTTGCAATTTTGATCTAAGAAAGCCTACTTTTTGGCTTAGTAATAATATGATTTTTCAAAAATTGTTAATATATTGTAATTTACACATTTCTTAAAGTTATGTTTCATACCATGTGCTACATACCTACCTGAATGAAGGTAAAATAGTACTAAAAAGTTGGTGGATTTGCTTTTTAGTTTGCCTTAACAAGGTAAGGTTGACTATTGCAATTGTCTGGTATCTGTGGCTGCACTACGTCCTAGTTACTATTTGTCACTCAACTTTACAGTTAGCTTCATGAAACTTAGCAGTATGGTGTGTGGGGGAGTTGTTTTTATTGGATTTAGTGTTTAAATATCATTAGAAATCAAAGAAAACATGTGTTGTGCAAATGTATGTTTTACTACAATATATGGAATATGTCCATGTTTACAACCTTTTATATAAAACACTGTACTTTATTTGCCATAAATAATTTAGAATACATTTACATTTTGTTTATTTCAGTTTTTTAGAAGAATTTGTGGAAAGGCACCAGCAGCACCCAAACCTACATTCTCTGTGCTGTGTCTTGGTCTTGCCAACTCAGGAAAGAGTACCTTACTTGCCATACTAAGTGGAGAGAATGCAGAAGGAATAAGACCTACTGTGGGTTAGTTTGTTGTACTAGGGCATTGTAACTGATGCCAAACAGTTGGAAGATACAGTTTCATGGTACAGAAAGCAACATTCTGTGAAAATTAAGTGTCATAGAACTATCACTCTGATCAGTACATATCTTCTGAACCCTTGGCATTTTCTTTTGACTGCTAGCACCAGTTAAACAGGGAAAATAGCAAGATAAAGCACATGGTTAAAAAAGTAAACAAATATAACTGACCAGAGGGATAGGTTGAATTGTGTCTCATTCTGTACCAAATTTATACTAAGAATAACCTTAAAAGTGGATTCCATATTACTGCATGTATTGTATACAGTGAATTCAGACAGGTAAAGATACATAGAATAACCTTAAAAGTGGATTCCATATTACTGCAGGTATTGTATACAGTGAATTCAGACAGGTAAAGATACAAGTTTACCAATGTTGCATAAGTGAAATGAATTTTGATACCATCAGCAGAGGCATCAACCCAAATGGTGTCAAAACACAAGTTTACCAATCTTTCCTAAGTGAAATGAATTTTGATACCCTAAGCAGAGGCATCAACCCAAATGGTGTCAAAACACAAGTTTACCAATCTTTCATAAGTGAAATGAATTTTGATACCCTCAGCAGAGGCATCAACCCAAATGGTGTCAAACACAAGTTTATCAATCTTTCTTAAGTATAATGAATTTTGATGTGAACATATCAAGGAGTAACCTATCATCAGTAGAATTAGAACCAAATCATAGGAAACCCAAGGTTAAAACATAGTAAAAGAGGTTTTTAAAATAAAATAGATTTGAAATAGGGAGCCAAATTCAGCAGGTGGCAGGGACAATTACTCATTGCAATACATTTTGAAGCCTCTGTTTTTTTCAGTGGTTTAGAATTTAAACAAATACAGCAAAAGTCTGTTAAACATTATCTGATAAATTTCATGCCAGACAAGTCTGAAAACTGGGCTAATGAATACCCCCAGGTACCTCTGGTCCATCAGCAGAGGCATAAATCCAAGAGGTGTCGAAACACAAGTTTACCATTGTTTTATTAGTATAATGAATTTTAATATGCTATTTGTATATATCAAGGAGTTTTTTAATCTGTCATCATTAGTTTCTGGGTAAAACAGTTTTTAATTAGGTTTGAATTAGACACATTTCACTGTGTAAACATGATAATTGTGTATTTTATTTTCATCCTATAACCAGCATTTACCTTGTAAAATAGGTATATTACGATTCCACTGTCTTTGGAAAATAATAATATTATCACCTTAAATACATATATATTAACTAAAATTCAATTATCAAATCTGGAGGCTAACATTAAACCAGAAGTGTTTATAAAGTTAGTAATTTGGAAAGCATTTGTTTATCAGATATGACTTTTAATGAATGCAGAAGAAATTATTTGTTAGTAGCAAGATTTAATTATTTAAATATCTTTGAACTTTAAATTGAAGATTTGTGGTCTAATGTTAGTCATGTGTTTAATCCCCAGCTTGGTCAAACCAAAGACATTAGATTTGGTATTTGCTCATTCACTGCAAAAACTTGCCATTTAAGAGCAGGAGCAAATAATAGTAACTCATAATCAGAATAAAATGTCCATGTAGGGTTCCATGTTGTCCTGTGGACCATTACCCTGAGAGCTAGCATGTACAAACCAGCTCAGCTGTAAGTCATTCATTTCACAATTTGATCCCATAATTATTCTTTTAATCATAAAAGCTGTTCATGACAGGAATGGAATTTTAACAAAAAATAACAAACAAACAAGGAATTGTATATCATTTAGAAAAGGGAGCATGCTTTTACATCATGACAAATTGGTTGAAGATTTTTTTGAGTGGGAAAAGAACTCATGTTTACATGTATGTCTCTTGCATTACTATGATATAAGTAGGTTGGTGTTTTTGTGGTTCACCTTTCTTGTAAATGTGCCAGCAACATATTTATTTATTCTGTTTTTGTGCAGGAAGTTGTTAATTATAAGGCAGTCTTAAGAATATTTCACCAATTTTATAGGCATAATAATTTATTTTGTTTTGTTGAGCTAAGATATATTATTTTTGCAATACAAAAATATAATACTAAATATATATAGTTAAAAAATGACAATAATTTTTATTGAGTAGCTATATATATATATATGCTTGGGGGGGGGGGGGTTAAATAAAAAAATAATATTTTAGGCCTAACGACACAATTATAATCTGTGAACCTGTTACAAACAAGATTTCTATATTTCAGGTTTTAGCATTAAAGCTTTGATGTTTGACAACTGTTTTGTTGATGTCAAAGAACTAGGAGGTATGTACATAAGTTGGTTATATAGAATCATATTTGGAGACCATTGTATAAAATGAATAAAATTCTTCACATAAAATATTTGAGGTATTCAGCAATATGCAATAGGCATAATTACTTAATGTTATTACTAGAAAATTAAACAGTTAACTTCAGTATCCAAAAAATTTGGTCAACCAATTTTGTATAAATATGGTGAATTATGTTATGCTGGATATGTGTTTCAAGAAGTAACCTCTCATCAGCAGCATATGAACAAGAACAGAGGAAGAGCAAGATCTCAAATTAGGAGGATCCAAAATATAGTAAAACTAAAGTATGTGTACTTGTATCCAAACAAACCAAATTAGGAAGCAAAATCAAGCAGGAAAAACATCTACCACATAACAAATGAATCCTTTATTTTTTCATGGGTTTATAATATATATTATTGCTGTTAAACAAGATGTGGTAAAGTTTATGTCTGACTACTAGGCTGTAGAATACCTCTGGGGACCTCTGGTTTTTCAGCAATGCAACAAACATAGTAGTTTCAAAATGTTAACCCTTATATACAAATATTGTGAATATGTTATGCAGTTTAAAGGAGTAAGTATAAGAATCATAACAGAGGAAGATATCCAAATATAGTATTATTTCATTTATTATTTTGATTAGCATAAACAATTTAAGTTTGAGTCGGAGGGCAGGCATGTAGGGGTTTATACAGAACAAGTTTATCAGTTAAATATTGTTTTGATTAAAGGTAGTGACAATGTCCGTCTTTATTGGAACAAATATTTCACTGGAGCAGAAGGTGTAATCTTTGTGGTGGACAGTGCCAGTTCTACAGAGAGTATAAAAACAGCCAATGAGGAACTTCACAAAGCTCTGGCTGACTCTGAGTTGGATGAACTCCCTTTGTTGGTATTAGCCAATCATCAAGACAAAGAAGGGGCGCGAACCAAAGAGCAGGTACCAGTTCTCATAATTGGCTTGAATGACATCAATTTGTATCTTAATATACAAAATAAAGGCACCCTAATACACTGAACGTCTGTACCACCTAAACCCAGGCACCCTTATACACTGAACATTTGTACCACCTAAACCCAGGCAACCTAATACACTGAACATCTGTACCACCTAAACCCAGACACCCTTATACAATGAACATCTATACCACCTAAACCCAGGCAACCTAATACACTGAACATCTGTACACCTAAACCCAGGCACCCTAATACAATGAACATCTATACCACCTAAACCCAGGCAACCTAATACACTGAACATCTGTACCACCTAAACCCAGGCACCCTAATACACTGAACATCTGTACACCTAAACCCAGACAGCCTAATACACTGAACATCTGTACACCTAAACCCAGGCACCCTAATACAATGAACATCTGTACCACCTAAACCCAGGCACCCTAATATACTGAACATCTGTACACCTAAACCCAGACAGCCTAATACACTGAACATCTGTACACCTAAACCCAGGCGCCCTAATACAATGAACATCTATACCACCTAAACCCAGGCAACCTAATACACTGAACATCTGTACCACCTAAACTAAGACACCCTAATACACTGAACATCTGTACACCTATACCAAGGCACGTAATACACTGAACATCTGTACCACCTAAACCCAGGCACCCTAATACACTGAACATCTGTACACCTAAACCCAGACAG
>JARWCS010242423.1:0-13488 GCA_034783895.1 Geukensia demissa
AATTATACTGAACTCACCCTAGTTTTTGTAGGGTTCGTGTTACTCTAGTTTTAGCTTCAGTGTAGTGTTTTTCGTAAATGTTTGCCTTTCGTTTCTTTTTTGTTGGCCATGGTCTTGTCTGTCTTCTGATTATACGATTTCTCCTTTGGTATCTTCGAATTTTTTAATGTTTGTCTTTAACAAAATCTTAGATTATTATGCATCGAAAAAAACAATCTTAATAAAAATTATTCCGGTAGGAACAAATGTGAAACTTGAGCTTCTATTTCATGACAACAAATAATGGATGTATTATCGTTCGTCATGGGTCGGGCAAAAAACACTGTTTGTTGTTCGTGTAATGTGAATCACTATAAGAGTCTTGAAATAGTTCCTGCTTAAAATATTTTCAGATGAAATTGAACAACGTTGAACGAAAACGTAAAACTGAATATTTCATTTCTGTAGATCCAATCAATTGAAATTACTAAATATTTAAACATAAGAATTCAATTAACAATATCCCTAAAATAGCGTTACTACATTTTTATTGGAAATAATATTGCGTGTTATACTTTTCTTTCAATTAAAGATGTAAGAAAAACGCAGCTGTAGTTCAATGAAAGGAAATTTAAGACGGCAAGTCTTATAATGGCCCACTTCATAAGTAATGATAAGTAACCGTATAGCAATGTGTTCATATTGACAAAGATGTGTTTGTTTGTAGGTTCACGATGACATGTTAAAAATCTTTAGGACTAAAGTTTTGTCCAGTTTAAATCTAAGGTTGGAATTCAACACGGAAGGGTGTACTTAAGTAGGTAGGGACTATTTATTTTTTTTAAAGTTGTTAGTATATTTGCATTTTTTTTCATTTATAACATTAATTGATGTATACATTTTTAGAGTATTGGAACATTGGAGGTACGTGTTCACTTAGGGAAAATTATTTTGTATGATTGGGGATATTTTGAGTTTTGCTCTCGGTTGTTCCCTTTTCGGAAAAGCGTTATCGGCTTTTTACGAAAAGGGAACTTGTTAAAATCGGGGACAGTCAGCATATGTTCAAATTGTAAGTTTGTTTTTTTTTTCTCATGTAGCAATACAGTGTCTGGATATAAATAGTTTTGATTTATTGGAATCTACCCTTGTAATTCCTACTTCCGTTGTGAACAAGCATGGTTTTATTTCTGATATGTTTTTCATATAGGAAAAAAATAGATGGTTTGATTGTCTATGAGACGGCTAACCACCCAAACTGTATAAATAACAGTAATCTACAGATTGCATGGATTAAGCTTGCCTAAGGCCTTCAGTGAACTTAAATCCACACCCTACGGCAAGCTGTTAAAGGCCACAGAATGTGACGACATTCAAATGTAACAATAATTGGTTATTGTTTTGGTTTTTTATTGCATATGTATTAATTGCCTACTGATATCAGTGCTTAGTGCGAATCAGTATGAAAGGGTATAATTACCAACTTTGAATTTATGAAATATGGAAGAAAATATCATTTTGTTAAGCAAATAGTTGCGTTTTTTAATTTAAACATTTGTTTGCAGTTTTCAATGTGCAAATGTCATGAATGTACAGTAAATTAATTCCTGCTCACAAATAAAAAAAAAATGATCAATGCTCTGTTTTGCCCATAATCCTGCTTATATTTTTTAATTTTTTTCGAGACTTTTATAATCTATAGGACAGCCATGTAAACTGTAAATTTTCTTTCCTGAACGTATTTTTCATAGATCGAAGGATGTGGGCTATGACATTTCTATAGGAGAAAATGATAGTAAATAATGCGTTGACTAGGCATGCAGACCTTTAAAGAAATTTTTGAAATGGGTTATGTTGAATTATTATAAAAGTTTTAATTTTGTAGACCTCTAGACTTTGCTTCTTATTGAAAGAGATATGACCATTTTCCTCAGTATTTGGTTCACTAGTAGGTCCAGTTTCTAAATGTTTTTAAAAAACCAGAAAACTTTTGTAAATAGTTAAGACTATTGTATATATTTTTTTTTTTAAATTTCATCGATTTTGAAGAAATTATTTCTTACAGAACTTTTCGTTAATAGCATGTTTTCACACAATTTGCCAAATTTTCGCCAAATAATCCAAAAATTCGACCTGAACGACATCCACAACTAAAATAAGTTTTCTATGGATTGATTGTTTCCACGTGTACCCTTCATCGTTTAAGCACTATACCATCTTGGTTCTTAATTTTCATCGTCAAAAATTTTAGAAAAATTTTAGAAAATACTTAAAACAACTCCTTATAGTAAGGTTTGTGGGTATGAATTTTTGAGTTCCAAGACTCTTGGCACGAAAATTCTTTTTGTTCATTTACATGTAGATTTGAATCAGTATTTTAAAAACTTCATTCGAAAAATATCTTTAAATAAATCAGAATTTGGTAATACAGGTGAACCATATAAAGGGGAAAGTGGTCTTACCTCTTTTGTGCAGCCTCCTTGACTTTAGCCATTTTAAAGAATATTTTGATGGTGTTTAAATATGGTTACATTAGTAAATCGATGTTAAATTTGGGAAAAGTGTACTCCACAGAGTCTAGAGAGAATTTAGAGCAAGAAAGTATAATAGCCAAATTTTGAATGGTACAAATAAAATTTAAAAGATAACTATCATCGTCAAAAGATTACGTAAATTGATGTCATTTTGACTTCACGTGAAAAATATTTAAAATAGATTTAAATGTTTAATATTTCTACATTTTTATTTTAGATCGATATTTTAGAGACCTTTAAAGTTTTATGTCTCATCAGTGTTGACTTTTTGGATTTAACGGAAGGAATTACTTATCTAATGTGATATAACTGTAGAAACAATGTCGTAATGAAACAGTTATAAATGTGACAGATTTAAAAAGTGATAGATTTAGAAAACGTTTTTCTAACACATTGAAATTTGGATTTACTGAAATAACAATGAATTTCGGAGTGGAACATTTATATCACGATTCGGAAATTCCGAGCAATTTTACTTCATTGGATGCCAAAGAAAAATTAAAAACAAGACAGAGAAATGCAAGAGACGAAAAACAATTGAAACGATATAATCTTACTTTACAGCGTGCTCATTCCGTGATGGTGAAACGGCAAGATTGGGAGAAAAATAATATTCAACAAGACCTTCATATCATCAAGCTGAAATCACCATCACTTCAAACGGGATTAAAAAGGGAAGCGGAAGCCGAGAAACGTCATTCACAGAAACTTCCTGAAATTACGGCGTCGCGTCATTCTTTAGTGCGATCAAATTTTAGTGACAAATCGAGTTCCTCTGGAGCGTCTACTTCACGGGCTAGAGGGAACACTTCTGTAAGACGCCATGCCACTTTCACTGCCGCAGATTTAAGATATTCTGCAGAGATTCACGCCATGCCTCCTGTGGAGACCGGTCCAACCAGCACAGTGTACATGAAAAAAGCAGACGTAGTGACTAGAAATTTACATCGGTTGTACAAACGTCAAAGAGAAAGAACTTCCTACATCAAACAAGCTGTGGAAATTATAAGACTGAACAATCAGGAATTATTAAATGAGGCTAAAGTTTATACGAGAAATAATGAGCTGCATCAAAGCCTTCAGTCGTTTTCTCATAACAAAGGAATATTAGATAAACAGAGTGTGAGCGATATAGAGGAAAAGGATGTATTTGATGAGGAGACACATAAACTTAACAAACTTAATACTGCCGAAAACAGACTTATTACTACCGAAAACAAAAGTGATGATGATGGCAAAATTATATCCGATAATGCTGATATTCATTTTCATGGTGGTGTTGACAGTAATAACAATACTAAGATGTCTAATTTCCATGCTCTTGACTCCACAAAAGAACATATTTTCGCACCTATTCTTGACAAACAAGCTTTCAGTACTTTGGAACCGACTCTTGACTTAAAACACAATGACACTAGTTTAGAACGCGCTTTTGACCTAAAACAAACTGATACTAGTTTTAATCCCACACTCGACTTGAAACAACCTGATCCAAGTTTAGAACCCGTATCATCAGTTGTGGTAAATCCATCAGAAAGTAGCAGTCTCTCTGATGACAAGAATGCAAAATGGACAGATATTTTCAGAATTCCGGAAATGTGGAAATTGTTTGATGGACGTAAAAAAGACAAACAGATTGAAAAGCCAGCACCCCCTGCATTGGTTACTATCAGAGGAAAACTTAGGAAAACATTACTGCGATAACAAAAATTTATTTGTTCAATTTATTTAAAATTATCATGCCAAGGCTTATGAGACTGATGATCTGTAAAACGTGATAAAATGCAGATATTGTCGCATTTCAATGAAAAATTTTATATATTTCTGACAAATGGCAGTGTACTATTGCAAAATGGCTAGTGAACTAATTGCATTTATGTTTTTGTCAGAACAAAGTAAACTGATACCAGGTACGATGCCATTGTTGACAAACTTGCAATCGAATGAAAAACATTTAATTTAATTATTAATGCATATTTTAATTTGATGGATTCATTAATTTGTAAAAGTGAACGACGGCCAACAATTTATAAAATGTGCAATTTCTCTTCATACTACAGCGCAGTGGTTTCGCAATATTGAGACGCGGGTAAAGCAGGAGACGAGGATAATTAAAATTTATTTGAGATTTAAAATTGAACAAATTCGTGTCATATATAATTTGCATAATTTTTTTTTCGATATCTCCTTATGAAAATTACTAATGTAAGAAACTTGCATGCTATTTGGAAAATTGGGATTAAAACGTATACATATATATTTGAAAAATGTGCGTTGTTATATACATGTATCACACAATTATGTAGATTTATTCCATACTGACTGATATTATGAAACTGATTTTCATACAGCTAAATGCAGGGACAAATAAAGGGCTAAAACGTCTTCCTAGAATTCTTTGTTAAAAACTTTGGAGAGATTAAAGTTAATATAACAATTTGGACCGAATTCCCCCCACACTTTTGCATGATAGTCTCGAATCGCAACTGGAATGCCTTTGTGAATTTTTTTATGATCTGAATTTCACTGATTGTGGCAAATGTAACTACATGTATATGTATAACGAATGGTATTTTGAACATTAATTCGAAAAGGCGCTACATGATTATTAAGATAATTAAAGTTCATATTCTGTATTTTACTCATCACAGTTACATTATGCCCGCTATACGTATCTCCAACATATGCACTCTACACTGGACCTTGAATCGTTGCGTGATACAAGATGGACATTATAATGACATGGTCTAATATAGAACCTTTTGAGGGGACAGAAATATTACCTTATATTGCGGAGTCTTAATGGCTTGAAACCAAATCTAAAATTTACCGTTCGTACAGTTGTGTGTTTGTAAGTCTGAAATTGTCGTGCCGTTGTCACCTATAAGATGACCATTTTAGGGAGCATTTTAACACAAACTTTGTGTGAAATGGACAAAAACATCCTTCGCAGAACTGATATAGAACAAGAAGATGTGGTATGATTCTCTGCGAGACAGCCATCCAAAACGTGCAAATTACAAACCTCTAAAGGTCGTCCTAAGGCCTTCAATAATGGGAACATATTGACACCTTACGCTAAGTTGTAAAATGACACAAAACAAAATGTAGTGATATTAAAATGTAATAATGTATCGGCCAGATAAGTATGCAAGTAGCATTTAAAAATAAAAACAACGACATTTACTGGATTACAGACAGGCCCATACAAATAAATAATATGGCGGGGTTAAACTTGTTTGTGAGTACTCAACCCTCCACCTCACTTAGAATAGTGATGAGAAAAAAAACGACATAAAAACCAACTGCATAAATTTACAGTTGAAGTCGATACACAGTACGCATACAACAACAAAAAAAGATGTACAGACCTCTAAAACGTATTCGCTGTTTCTGACAACTAGATCAAAATCCAAACACAATTGATAACACATCTGGTTCTCTTAATCTAAGAAATCAAACAAAAGACGTCCGCTTGGATTTAGTGTAAAATATCATTAATAGCCAAAGAAAACAAGGAATTCTGTGTGCAAGTGACAAAATTAAAAAGTATCGACAGCATGTAGGACAAAAATTTTATAGTTTTACTAACTGGCTGTTTCTGTATTGGCCCTTGTATAGATTCGAGGGCCTCTGGTCAATACTGCTAACCTCGAATCTATACCAGGGCCAATACAGAAACAGCCAGTTCGTTAGACTTTTATTAGATAATACAACAGAGCCGTAAGAAAATAGTTTTTAGGGTCGCATGTATTTTCTAATAAGATAATAAATCAACAATTACAACTTATGCACATTACCTTCACACCAAATATCAAATCATTACCTTGTGAAGAAATATTTTACAGAAAAAATGTTGACAGACCGACAGACAAATTGATAAGGCACCCGGAATCATACGGATTTTGGAACTTATTGCCCCGGGCAATACGGATTTTGGAACTTATTGCCCCGGGCCGAATTACCAGTATGAAATTATAATTAATACGAGAAGAAATTTTCAAACTGTATAAATCAGGCTGTTTTTTTTTTTTTTGCTTATTATGGCAGATTTTTTCATATTATTTAATAAAACAAGATATTGACTGAAATTAGTTTTGATATACATTATTTAGCCGAGAGTTGATACGAAAGAAGACAATATTTAAAGACCTTAAAATAATGTTAAGTTTATTTAAGTAACTGACAAGTCCCAATGGGTTGTGTTTAAATTAACGAGCTTTATATTTACATTTCCATAAAAGATTTGGTGTGCAATTCCGTTTTTATCAATTGTGCAATCAAACTATAAAATTTTATATTTATGTTTACTGTAGATTTTGGTAAGTGTTTTAACTAATCTTTAGTAACGAAATTCATGACTTAATATTTTTGATAAATTTTATCGCTAAACCTGATGTTAATATTGTCAAGAAGAAAATTCATTTAATTTATCATCTCTTCATGGGTCCAGTAAGTGTATCTGTTGTAGGAACCTTTTTTTCATCCGACAAGAAAGCCCGATCACTGTTGCAGCAAATATATTTTTAAAGCCCATTCAATGCGATATTATTTCTATTTAATTGGTTATTTGGAAGTGTAGTTTAAATGGTGAAAAAATCGCAAGTGTTTTTTCACACTCCAAAAAAATAGTTAATACCATTATATTCATACGATTTATTGCAGTATTTAATGTGGCAAGTGCACATGTCAAAATGACAGAAATTGTATTTGTATTACACTTACTGACGTTATTTGAAAGCTTTGTTATGTAATATATGTTACCATTACATAGTTGGGACTTGAAAATGTTCAGCAGGGGCCTTAGGTAATGTGACTGTAAATACTAATTTAACTCCCAGACAAGTGCATGGCTTGGAAAGTATAAAAATTTAAAATTTCATTCTTAAGTACTTCCGTGTAAAGTTTACGTCACACCACCATCATATTGTTGATTGCTTTGTCTTCTGTTACAAATACGGACCAGGTACCAAGTTTTTGAAGTTTACTTCGAATACGAATACTTAAAATTAGTTTTTCTGTTTAATGCTAAATTTTTTTTCAAGGTGAGATATACAAATATCTACAACAGTTTTACATCTTTAGACAAGCTTTGGCCAATCAATTTTCTAAGGTGGACGATATTTAGGTCCTTTTTAGAAAGCTTATTACATCTCCGTCCTCGACGATCTTAAGGTCTCCACTAATAACATTGTCACAGGGATCATATGATTGAATGATTTTTGTTTACGTCCAGTGGCAAATATTTCATGCATATTTAGGACAAGAAAAAGTTATCAAACAATAAATCATAAAAGTTAAGCAGGGGGTTAAGCCGGGGAATTTATTAGTCACGGGATGCCAAATTGGGACTGTTTGGAGCAACTAGTCACCTACGGACCACTCATTACGAGTTGTTGCAAAGCGATCTTTAACATGCCGACAGCGTGGCAACACGGAGCGTGGCGGTAACGTTCCAGTCAGAGACGGATTGAGAATTTATACATCCCGCCCAACCAACGGACGCCCCTTTAGGAGGGGTTCTACCTGCAGGCGTAGAAACCGAACGGCCTATTTCTATACCCCGGCCGCCCTCGGGAGGGGGGGCATAAAAAATAAAAAGACAAAACTAACAAAGGATTTATACCGGGTATTCTAGAAAACTCTTATTTAATAGGTATTAGCCAGAGTTTGGGACAAAAAGACCAATTATGATTGAATTACCAAATACATGTAATAGAAATGTTGAAGGGACAAAGTCTCTCACGGACATTCATTCCATATTAGTAACTATCATTTTAAAGTTGCTATAATATGCTAAAAGATAATAAGATAAAATGATAAAAGATGAAATAAGAAATAATAGTTAAAACATGAGAGACTCGGTTCAAAGGAACGTACTTTATAAATTAGTTGTCTCTCCATCATCCATTATGGAAGAAGGAAACTTTTACACTCAGTAGAACATACAGTTTACTGGAGATCAAACCTCTAAAAGATTGAAAACGAGCACGACATAGTTTGACAAGTCATCTCAACGTTATTTTGCTTTGATGTCGATATTTTATTGAGGCCTCTAGCTAAAATAAATGATTGGATTTTCTATGTTCTTTTTTTAAAAAACAATTAGTTAAATTAGGTTAATGCACAAAAGCATAATACAATATTAGGTCTAAATGTACCAAAGGTCTGGACCAAGAGTTCTATTGCTGGATCAGCCAAATGTTCCACAAAGCCGCTCTCAAAGCTTTTAACTTCAATTCTTACTACTATCAAGACGTGCCACCAGAAATACTGCGACACAAACTATGCAAGAAGTGGCATGAATCACACTCTATACAGAAATATACCACACGCACTTCTCAAATCAAGACTAAAAGATCTGATTCATAGTTTTCTCTCAAAAAGAATGGAGAAAGACAATACAAATGCATCGTTGTCGGTAGAACCAAAACATATTTTGTTTAACGGAACACAAAATAAATAAACGAAATACAGAGGAGGATATTACGAAAATGTTAGATTTCCTAATTGACAACATCTTTGTTCAGCTTGGTGAACGAGTATTCCAGCAGAAGATCGACATTCCGATTGACACTAATTGCGCTCCTCTCCTCGCCGATCTATTTCTTAACTCGTTTGAGGCAGACTTTCATTCAGTTCTAACACAGAAAAAACAAAGTTAGCCAAAACATTTACAAGTAATTTTAGCTTCCGTGATATAAAGATGATGTTCAATCACTGAACATTTTGATTATCTTCACCTCATCTACCCAAATGAGCTTGAAAATAAGACACAACAGACACTCCCAAGTCTGTCTAGTACCTTGATATTCATCTTGAACTAGACAATGGAGGAAGGATTCACAAAGAACTATATGACAAATGTGAAGACTTTAACTTTCCAACAGTCAGATTTCCATTTATTGGCAGTAACATTCTAGTTGCCCCGGCGTATGGCGTATACATTTTCCAGCTCATACTTTTTTCATTAGTATGTGTCCAATACATCGATTTTCTAGACAGAGCTGGGTCGTTGATACAAAACCTGAACAGACGGGGATATGTTGTTGTTCGGTAGAGATGATCACTTCAAAAATTTTACGAACGTTACCTCAATCTTGTCGGCCGGTATGGAATATCCATTTCACAGATGAAAACGTACCGTTTCCTGTGAAGCTGCAGAGTAAACAAAAAACAGACTGTTAACTGGCTTTCTTCGCCGTGATGTTGAGATCCCATGAAACCATCCCCTATACCCTGAAATGACATACTGGATTGGAAAACTGAATATGAATGAAAAAGACGTTAAGTTAATAACAATCTATCAATCAACCCATGTTTTGATTTTCCAAAGGTAAAGTAAAACGAAATTCCCGTTTTTAAAATTGCTCATTCTCCTATAGCTGCATTATATGGGATTTTAGAAATGGACCTTATTGCTTCCCTTCCGGACCACTTGGGTTCACCCCCAATTTTTTGGTGTGGTTTTGTTTTTTGTTTTTTTGTTTTAATGTTTATATGATATGATCTGTCTTGTTCGTGTTCTCAAGATTGCGTTGTCTGTCGACTTTTCCCGTCTGTCTACCCCTTCTCCTAGTGTTAGTAATGTTCCCCATTACATTACCCTCTCCCAGCAACTTATTATTTTTCCAACACTTTCATGATGGGGAACATTATGTGTATATATTAAATAAATCGAACCTTGACCAAGATCTATAATTAAACCATTTGAAGACGCAGTGATAAGGAAATTTTGGTCCTTACAAATTCTTTAAATATGACTTAAAGGCCTTGAAACGTCCTTGAATATCGTTGGGAAAATGTGTGCCCTGGTCTTCCATACATTTGTGAATGAAATACCTATAATAAAGGAATCATTTTTACGAAATTGTTAAATTGAAGTTAGTAAAATAAACAATTCCACTCGTGTTAGTGACAAACTCTTCCTTGGTGGCCAATCGGCAAACGATTCACAAATTAAGTGTAGGACGACAACCTAACAATTACTCCTGCAAAGTAGCAATTCAATCCACTGACAAGAAGATTTTTAATGTTTGGACCAATCAGCACACATAATTGGCCCTGGTGGCCATTTTGAATTTCGACTCTGCACCAATTTCAACCTCCTAACAATCATTTCAAATGTTTAGTTTCTAACAATAAGATTTTTTTATTTAGACCAATTAGAACATCAACAGGTCTTCTTAAGTACTGGTTTTCCCGAGGGTGATCGGGGTATGGAAAAAACTCTGCCTGCAGGGAGAACCCCTGTTACAGAGGTTCGTTGGTTGGGCGGAATGTAAAAAAACAGATCCTGCTGTATCCCTGTAAGAATTGTTTTCCAGGAAGGAAATCTGGAAAATGCCACCGAAGAACTACAACAACAAGTTGGATTTCAATCGGATCAATGGTTTCAGGAGCGAAAGATTTTATTTGAATCTCCTTATAGGGTCTCAAGTTGAACAATTTTGCCTGTGATGGCTGTTGTGGTTGGTAGGTTAAGATGACAGATAAAATACCAGAAATGGAACCATTTAATAATCGACCAAATAGAAGCTAGTTTCCATTGGCTAACACAGCAAGAATTTTACATGATCAAAGTTCTCATATTTCGCTTAGTCTGGCTGTGGCGACCAGGATGGTTAATTGGAAAGACTGCCGGATATCTGACAAAATTCTGGTGGAGGGCCTTTTAAGGACCATTCTACCAAATTCTGGATGCAATTTGCTTAGCAGTTTTAAACGGGCAGATTTTCAAGAAAATTTCTAATAGGGTACCAACTGTGTTTGGGAGCTACAGAGGGGGGAAACTTCTAAGAACCATTTAACCGAAGTTTGGTTCACATAAGCTCAGCATTTCCAGACTATTTTTAACGAATTTGACCGATATTAAACTAAGTTTGTCTGTGGTGACCGTCTTAATTAAAATGGTCGGTGGAGGTGCCAGATAAAATTTTGGGAGAGGACTATCTAAGCACAATACAACCACAGTTAAGGCGAATGTTTTATAAAACGATTACTATATGTAAGTTAAGACCAATCGTAACACTTGCGACCTTCTGTGAAAGGTTCCCATAAAGCTCAGTGATTTCAAACAAGAAGATTTATAGTGAGCTTTCCATAGAGTCATGGAATAATAGATACTAAATACAAAGAAAAAAGTGAAGCATCCTCTGATATATTTGTCCATTTTAGGTTACAAAACATTTAGATTGTAATATTTTTATTCATTATACCAAGATTAATGTTAATCAAATGCTTGTGCCCACACAGGTGTGACTAATGTGTTTCACATCGAATATACAAGCACGTGAAACATGCATCGCACGCGTTGTTTTTAAACATTTATGCATTATCAGTATAGATGGAACGGAGACGATTGTCAGAAGCACAAAGATGACACATAATCGGCAAACATTCAACAGGAATGTCCATCAAAGCTCGTTTACTCCAGATGGCCTACCAATATACCGTAATCAGGCGATTAGTACGGAAACAAGCACCAACTAATGACGTCGAAGACTTGCCACGATCCGGAAGACCTTAGACACATCTGATCGTGATGACAAGGAACTATGCGTTGTTAGACGATTGCTAAAATACCATGATTAATCAACAGGCGTATTTCCACAAGAACGGTATGGAATCGTCTAAAATCCGCTGGGCTAAGATCAAGAAGAGTTGTTAAAGGTCCACTGTTGGCAGACCGACAATTGGAATATGAAAACATGTTGTACGATCCATAGGCCAGACGAGAATCGGTTTCTTCTCCACGTAACGGACGACTGGGTGAGGTACAATTACTGAGCCAAGTTTCAGTTCTGTACTCCATATAACCTCAGAGGAAGGATTTATGTACCATATGGTTAACCCTGTATCACAACTACTGGTGGCATTATCAAAGTTTCGAAACCTTTAGTTTGGCACAATCTACATCTAAAGTGCAATTATTGAACCAAGTTTTAGTTCCGATTTTCAAATAACCTAGCAGGAGTTGCATGACAAAGGAAAAATGTACCCTCAGGCTACCTTTGGCAGTCCCCAAACATAGTGTAATCAATGTTTCAAATTTCCTCTTCCTACGCCTGATGGTTCCTAAGATTATCCTCGACATTAACGGCATACATAGGAATGTACATACATATGTACAAAGAACGGCATAACATGATCCCCGCGCTATCACTAGCGCGGGGATAAAAAGGAATGAAAACCACTTAGAAAAAATAATTTGGCACTCAAAATCTTTTGTTTTCTTTAATATTTCTGGTGACTTACACTTTTGTTGTCAAAAAGTGGGGAAAATGGCAGGATACAATAACCTATTGATTTTATCATATTTTTGAAAATCCTAACAGACTCACAGGTCCATTACCTGTTTCAACTATTTGTCACATATATTTACAAAACAAACTCTGCAAAGACTTGAAAAGTGTCAGTCTTAATCCAGCATGCCACCAAGGAAAATCAGAAAATGTTTGATAGATCATACCCACAAAACAAAGTTGGTGACCCCAACCTAAACTTATTCATACCTGCTAATATGTTCTCAACTGTTTACCATGTCAAATTTCAGACAAATATCACTAGCTGTTACAACTTAAAAGTGCAATTGGTCTTTAAGAGGTCACTTTGTTCAACAATATTTATCACATTTTCCCCAATAGTTTTAGGTTTTATTATATAGAGGTCTTTTACGAGGTTACCTCTCTCATCAGGTCACTTTTTTCTTAATCCCAAAGGTGATTTTTTATTACAGTCTTCACTGTACATGAACTTTAAAGCAAACAATGAGACATGTTTGGAAAATTTTATTTTAATGAGATCATGATTAATGGGTTAGAGAATAAATAAACACTCATTAATGACAATAATGATAATAACAAACAAACTAATGACAATAATGATAATAACAAACAAACTTAGCTTTGAGTCTTCCCCGGAAGACGTGTGTCGCCTGCATGTCGACAATAGAACATTGTAATATGTTTGACAC
>JARWCS010242533.1:276-21836 GCA_034783895.1 Geukensia demissa
CAGCATTACTGTATTCTCATTTATTGCCTAGAACAGTAAAATTTGAATCTGCAACATGTGACCAATTTTCTAAAATATATACAAATTTTCAGTATCGATCTCAAGTGTCAAATCCATTTCAATCGATTTTTATAGTGTGTTTTTATTGCTGTTTTGTCACACCACTGTTCCAGGTTAGGGGGAGGGTTGAGCGCTCACCAACCGGTGTCACAAGCTAGGAACCTGTATTGTAGTCCAGTGGTTGTCTTTGATTTTTTAGTCATTTAGTGTCATTTGTTCACAATTTTTTCAATATATTAGGTCGATTGTCGTGGTTCATGAATAGTTTCACATTTTTTCGGGGCCTTTTGCAGCTTCCGTTATGGTGTGGACCCTGGTTCATTGTTGAAGGCCGTAATGGATCATGTAGAAATTTAGATTTGACTGTCATTTGGTGGATGACTTTCTCACGAACAATCATGCAACATCTCCTATTTCTATATTGCAAGAACTGCAAAATTGTCAATCTGATTTTTTTCTTTTCTATGTCAAGCTTTTGTGGAATGCGATTTTTCGAGCTTATTTAAAATATATGAGAGCTTCCATCTTTGTTTTTATTTTATAATAAAAGCAAGATTTACCTCATGTAAACGGTTCATATTTTCTTATATTCACAGAGGTTTACATGCGAGGTTCACGAGGTTAGAGGTTATAGCGTACGTACGATTATCTCCCCCTAATTTTTCTACGGAGATTTAACTTTGATGGTTATATTTAACCGTCGTTTTTGGTGGGAACGCTATAATGTTTGACCCAAATAAAGAAAATCGCGTACTTTTCTTTTATTCGGACAATCTCGCGCAATTCATGTAAGAAGTATTACTTTCAAAATTTCTTTCAATTCACTACAAAGCCGTTTTGTAGGTTTTTACTCCTAGTTTAATTTCTTAATTATTACGCAGTATTGACAATGTGTTTCCCTGTTCTCACGCTAGTGCGTGAAAGGGCCACTTCCAGCAAAAAATGACTCATTTCAAAATTTACAATCCCCACAGAGACTTACATGTAGTTACTTGACGCAACTTAAAATGCATCGTGCTTACTAAAAAGTATCATTGCAACTTGCTTGCACCTTTTTCAATCTACAAAATAAACACAATTTTATAAGAATGCAGTAGACAGTTTTTCTTTTATTACTTTTTTACCCCTTCCAACTCTGACATAGAGTTAAGTTTCACTGAGTGAAAGTATCCTGGTAACCTTATTACAGTTACTTGCACGAAAGTCTTTCCACCAGTGCCTTAGCTGAAACGAGCGATGTATAGTATATTGCCTTACCTTAATAATGATTTACTTTTACAAATAATCTTATGAATATGCACATACAGTTACAAAAGTAATGATATCAATTCGAATTCGTCATGTACAATGTATAGTAGTATAGGTGTTCGTTAAATGAAAAATTCTAAGGCACTATATTGTACATGTATACTTTAAATTCATTTGAAAGGCGGGAAAGTACGACATAAAGTAAATATTTTGTCCTAGATAACTATTTGATCGACATTAAACGAAGGAATATATCTACAAGTAAATAATACTATTTTATTTTGTTTTCCAAAACTATAAATATTTCATATAATAGTTTATCACCTTCACTCTATTTAAAATCAATAAATTTCTATATCGAACGGCTTTGTGGTTTATCAATATGCTAACTTCTCACCTCAAATCCTATCACTTTGATAATAGTCAGTAGATATTAATATTGACCGAGTCAACATTCGATTCTATTGATCTATAGATCTTCAATCTACATATTCAAAAATGTACTTCTTGAACATTAATACCATTTATAAACATTAAACGGTTTTTCGTAGTAAAATTGCTTTCATGCAATCACCGGTCTACAAACACATCAAAAAGCAAGATTCCAAATTTGAACACTGCATTATTAATAAATAAAAGGAATTGAAATTTAAAAGCACTTGTTTTAATGAATGAAAACTTCATAAAGTCAATAAAACTAGTAACTGATTTTCGAAATGTTTATCAGAAGCAACAAAACCGTACCAAAGTTATCTTTTCATTATGACACTCGCGAATTACATGTAAATGTGATATGACATACGTATTGTGAGATAATCTAATTCTTTTAAATATCTTCATATGATACGAGACCAGTTCATGCCAATAACAGTCCAAATGTAACCAAATAAATGACTTGAGCTTCGGTATTACACTACCAAGATACAGAGACTTGAGCAAAAACGTGTAAAACTTTTATGTTTTGGGAAATTAGAAAATGGAATTATCATATCTAGAAATGTATTACAAATTCTATGTAAGGAAAAAAAGAATAAAATTCAAAGAGAAATATTCTGAGGTAAGTAGAATTTGCTTTTTTGAAGAAAAAAAACCAAAAAGTTTCACTTTACAATTTCATTCGGGGGAGTATATTTAGGTGAATCTTATGTAATGATCTCCAATTTACATGTATGAACATCTAAGATACAATCCCTCCTCATTTTGAACCCCCTGTCTAAATTTATTTCACTTATTACGTCAACCAGGGCGGTACAAATGAAGTTTTTCAATTCCTCCGATTTTGTTTACGTGCTGCTGGCAGCAATCCTTCATAATAAAAAATTGAATTAAACTGTGAAACTCTTAAATATATGTAACTATTTTTTTTTCAAATGTTTTTATTCTAGAAGAAGTTTCACAACTAAAATATTGTATAGGCTCATTCGACTCAATTATACAAAAACCATTAATCATTTTACCGTTCCGAGAAACGTGGAATTGAAATAATCAAGAGGAAATTAGAAATCTTTTATAAAAATTGAGATATTATCTACATCACCTTTTGTTTTAAACAAAACAATGTCTTCTCCAGTGAATGATGAAAAGGTTTGTATCTCATCTTTTGAAATTGTTTTCAGATTATCGAACTCCTCTAGTTTCTTCCATTTAAATGCATTGAAATTCCTTGCCCAATGACTCCCAATTAATCATTTGGTACATCTTTAAAAGCAATATGCTTATTTCGTCAAAGCTGTTGTCTGGCAGAATAAGTCCATAAAAAGCAAAACGAAAATCAAAAAGGACCACTTTCTTGCTAAATTTTCTGGTGGTATATCTTTTAATCTGTTTCTTTTAAAACTGTCCACGGAACTTCAAATCGAAGTTACATGTACATGCAATGTTATACAATGTTGTTAATAATATATATTTTTATACATATAAATATATCAGAAAGCCTCAGTGTCATCTGGATAGGGTCGATGAAATTATCATCAAGGTAGTTGATACATGTGTATCCATACATGTACATCCAGCTTCCCGAAGCTTTTGTCGCAAGTGAGATAAAAACTCATACATGTATGTTGTAACGGATAACATTTTGTGACTAAAAATATCTGATTTTGTTTCATGCTACATTCTAGTAACTGTAATAAAGTTGAAAAACTACCAAGTATATTGACAAGTCAAAGAATGAATCTTTCAGTTGGATATATATTGCCGTATTGCATTTTCGAAAATTTTAGGAAATTATGTCAAGTTTCCTGAAAATGTTCTTCAGAAAAATAGATTACAAATTCCATGTAATAACACAGATAACTGTCCTAAAATATAAGACAGAGCTATTATAAGGACTATCCCAAGGTATATATCAGACGGCAATCATAACTTTTTTACAATCTTAACTGGGAGAGCTTATGGTTGTCATAAACATAAATATTTAAATCTTTGACTCCCTATGTTTCGGTTCTTATGCTACTGATGACAGGTTACTCCTTGAAATGTACATAAAGCATACCTAAATTTTCCATATTTATTTAACATGGGTAATTTTGTATTTTGTAAACAAATATAGACAAAACGTTTATAAAGTCCATGACGAAAAAAATCTTTAAATCATATTATTTATTTGATGATCCTGATTCATTCTAGAAATTTTCCTGTCACATGACTCTTTTTGGTTAATTTAATATTTATAAACTTCACGCATCTTAAGGGGGTTCTACTACACGGAAGACCAAACCTGGATAACCCATGGCTGTCTGAAGTTTAATAAATGAATCAACTGGTCTATAATGAGCTTTGTCTTATGAAAGTCGTATCAAATCAGTTGACATTTAATATAAAAATAGGAGATGTGGCATGATTGTCCATGAGACAGCCACTCACCCAACGACAATAGAATTTAAACTTCATTTCGAAATACAAAATGTGAAATTATACATAAAACACGACAATCGACCTAATCTAATGCAAAAATGGTAAACATATAACAATAAATGTCTAATTAAACAACAACAACCACTGGACTACAGGTTCCTGGCTTGGAACAGGCACATTAGTATGCTGCGGGGTTAAACCGGTTGGTGAGCGCTCAACCCTCCCCCTAACCTGGGACAGTGGTGTGACAGAACAACAATAATAACACACTCACACTATAAAAATCGGTTGATATGGATTAGTCATTTTTCAGGAAGGCAACAAGTTAACACACCATTAAGGTCATTAGGTATAGTAAAGTTCGACTTTAACTGGGAGGGATAGATATGGTCGGAACAATGATTTTGCATCTGGCTGCCAACAAGTCACGCATGAAAAAAGATTATAAACGTATTTCGTATATGCACAGAACGTGTCCTGAGGATTTCAAAATACAAAACTACCAATGTTTAATAAATATAGAAAATTTCGGGTACGCTACATGTATATATGTGTACATTTCAAGGAGTAACCTCTCGTCAGTAGCATTAGAACCAACACATAGGTTAGTCAAAGATCCACACATAGCAAAAGAATCACTCAGCCAAACAAATCGCAATTGGAAGCCAAGTTCAACGGCAGGGACAAATACTAAGTGCCTTCGGAGCCTTTCTGTATTTTCAGTGCTTTAGAATTTTAGCAAATGCAGCGAATTTCTGTAACACATTGTTAAAAAATTTTCATGTCAGACAATTCTGACAACTGAGCTGGTGAATACCCTCAGGTACATGATCCATCAGCAGAGGCCAATACACAGTAAGTTCAAAATACAAAGTTACGAATGTTGAATAAATACTGAAAATATTTGGTATGCAATTTGCACATTTCAAGGAGTTACCTCTCGTCATTAGAACCGACACATAGGAAGTCAAAGATCCAAACAGAGCAAGAGAAGCACTCAAGGCCAAACAAATTGAAATGGGAAACCACTCTGACAGCTAGGACAACTACTTAATGCAATACTTTTCGAAGCCTATCCGTATTTTCAGCGATTTAGAATTTTAGCACATGCAGCAAATTTCTGTAAAACATTGTTTACATTGTTTGATAAATTTCATGTCAGACAAGTCTGACAACTGGGGCGGTGAATACTCACGGCGGCCCCATGTTTTTTCGAATTTACCGTTGATCAAGGAAGCGAACACCTAGGTTTTATCTATTGGCGTGCGAATATGCAAACTATTTAAACTATCGTTCACTGCTGTGTGATTTGAAGACGTGTTTTCTTTTTTGAAAATTAATATGGAAATGTACAAGCTGTGCGACCATGTACATCATGTATGAATGTCATGGACCGGAGTATTGCGGTACCAACATCTTGGTCACTTAAGAAAGAAACGTGGATTCTAGACTAGAAATCAGACACCGCTTAAGCTATCCTTTTTAAATTTTTGAACACGAAGTATTCTCATTGGTTTCTGTGCCTCCTCTGAGCAGAAAATCGTGCAAAGAGTATACCTAAAATCAATCAATCACTAATTGAAAAACACATGCACATTCATAAGGAAGAATGCAGAATTTTAATGGTAGAAGCTAAAGTAAACTTTTTCAAATCGACCACCCTAGTAAATGAATATTTAGGTGAGTCAAGCAAATTCTATGTTAGTTGAACCAGACATTTTTAACTAAACCTTTGAAAGAAGAACGTACGGGATGTAAAAGAGTCAGACCCTTTGTAATCTGCAATGAGAAGAGCGCATTTTGTGCCTTTATTTATGTTAACTTTTGTCAATATACTTTGTTGCCAAATCGGACAAAATATTATCAACAAGGCTTTCGATCGCTATAATCATGTAGTGCTTTAAGTTTCATTTCAAACTGAGACTTAATTATCGTGTTTGTTTCATTTGAACTTTATGTGACAGACTTCTGTGATTGATTTCAGCTTGAAGTACATGTAACAAAGATCGAATAAGTTTTTACTTACGTTTTTCTCCAGTCTTTAACGATAACAACGTTTAAGTATATTTTTCACACCGCATGATGTAATTAATAGACATGTCGCGCGATCTTAAATTCCTCAACATTAAATGGTGTACTGAATGGCTGACACCTTGACTCTGAAAGGTAAACAGATTTTGATTACATTCATGCATTTCATAAAGGATCAATAAGACTTTCATTTAATTTTATAATGAATATAAAATCATTTCAAGTAGAAAATTTATGTGATTCAACAAATAAATGTTCAAATTAATTAATAATTCAGTGCCTCTTATTAGTTGAGCATTGAAAAATATAAAAACATTATATATTCAGACAGATATAATTTTACTTATAAAACCGAATAATAAATCCTAACATGCGAAATTGAGTTTAAATTATAATTTATTTAAATGTTTTATTGAATTATTCATAATATTTAAACGGCATGGGAAAATAGAATTATATTTTAAATTATGCCGTTGTCCTTTCGCTATTATACTTCAGTTATACACTGGTAATAATCATGCATTTAAATATTAAAGTGTAATTATTATGCAGGAACATAAGTTTTCTACTTCGTAGAAATGATATATTATCCGAAATGTACAATGTATATGTACCCTGATAACCAAATTCTACACGGAACATTAAGTTTCGGCTACCATCATGAATAGTTTGGTTTGTTTCCATTGGAAATTTAGAGCAAATCAAATATAATTCGAATTTCATCAGAAGTGATGTTTCAACTCGACCTGGCAAAGTATATACTAAATTCATTCTTACAGAATGTATTTCAAGAAATTTGTTACCAAACAAAAACAAGACAAAAACCATATATATAAAACAAATTAAAATGAACATTTACAATGTATCTATGAACAATGCTGACCCACAAAAATATCGGGTTATTACTGAGGTGGTCGGAAAGGCTTCATTAAGCATGTTAAGTGCGCCTCAGATAAGCCATTTTCCACAGTGGTAATAGTTATTTCAGGGAAAGGAGGGGGCTACAATAAGGATTACATGGCATAGAAAGCGAAAAGTTTGTTTGTAAAAGATCCATCCAAAGATAGCGAAAATGTAGGTAACCACAATGGTGAATTGTGAGAAATGTATTACGCTGAACACTAACAATAAAGACAATGCATAATATTATCTTAGGATTTTTATGCACCCCCTTTAAGTTTTAACCTCGTCCGTACGTTTACTAGTTTTCTTCAAAGCTTTCGACAAATATTCTCTATTATGTCACATGTTTCGGTAGGTTAAGCATCGTTTTTCGTCAAGATAACCGTTACCAGGTATTAAAATAGCTTTCTTGATAAAATTTTTGTTAAATAAATTGTTATTTTTTTTTTTTTTTTTTTTTTTTTTTTTTTTTTGGAGGGGAATCCACATTGCTTATGGAAATGTGTTCGCTTTTAGTTTTCTATTTGTAGTCTTTGTCGTGCCAAGTTCCATTAACAAAGCCAAATGGTTATAATTTTCCGTTTAACTTGTGAAATAGGTCCTTGTTTACGAAAAGATTAAAGCAGCTGATGTATTACATGAAAGGACAGACCAGAAATTAACACTTCTGTACAAGAAAACGCGTTACATCTCATACGACGTACACAGGAAAACCATTATATTAACTGTTACAGCTAATTTATAGCAAAACATTTCTTGTAAGGCGATCACAACTAACCGTACAACGGTATACGTTGATTAATTTACCTTCAGTGTAGTTCATATTGCGTCACGTGTTCTGGGTACCGGAATGGTCTCCAGCGCTCGACCCACAGCACTGACCCACCGAGATCCTTACATTTAGGTGGCGGATAGGGGACTCCTCTCATTTGGGGCTACATGTACCAGGTCATTATACGGAACGTGGACCAGTGTGGAGAAGGCAACACCACATGCACATAGAAGATACCTCTTCAAAAAGAGAAGGCTAATGCCCAACAAAAGGCTATATTTTTGTCCCTTCCTATTAATCACATCACAATCGTTGCCCTGTTGTGTCCGCTTTCGATAACTGTTGAACTTGTTCTTATCCTGAATATGCATGAAATATTTGCCTTTGGACGTTAAACAACAAATAATCGATCAAACTTCTTGTGTTCTACTTAACAAACGGCCAGTTTCAACATCTTTAAATATACATAGATGTTTCCTGTTTGGTACAACGGTTAAGCAGGCCGAAATAAAAAGGTGTGGGGTAAATGTCAAAAGACAGGACTCCAACAACTTGAAAAACAGAGGAATTTACAAATCTAGAGGTTTCTACAAGGCCAAGGGTGGAATAATTGTTCATTTTGGACCTTACTGTTGCAGTCTCTTCCTGACATTCTTTCTTTTGCTTGCCCAAGCGATTAAAACACCCAAAGGCTTAAATATTGCACGCTCTACGTTGATCAACAATCAAACATGTTTTGTGTTAATCTGTCGTATTCTCGATAATGTGTTGTCTCGGAGCCGTATGATGAACCTTTATTTTCCATTTCAGCAACTTGGAAATATTCCCAACAGATTAACAAGACAAAAATATTTTGACTTCTTTGAAAATAACTCCACAAACTATCAAATATTGTCTTTTTAAATCAATTGAGAGCTTTGATTTCTGTTTGTAAATTTTGTTCCGAATCTACTTTACTTATCAGATCATGGGACAAAAAGTATTTTGAATGTATTTTATTAAGACGAAACATCGACCGAACAACACTACCTCTAGTTTGTGGTTAATATACAGATTTGTGCAGCACTTACCTTGAATGTAATTCTAGTTGTAAAACCTGTTCCACTAGAAAATATTTCAATAATAATTTTATATCTTTCATGTCCCACGACGTTAAGTTTCACCGCTATGTTATTGCTAAAATTTGATCTCTTTCATACGGTAATGTAGAAATCAAACTTGAATGAAAGATATACCTGATGTAAAATGAATTGGACCAATGTGAAATTAAATGTACGATGATAATAGAGTTCTTTGTAGAAAATTTAAAGGTCTTCTGTAGTCGTACGGGGTTTCCTTAAGGGTTTTTATGATTAGAAAAATAAAACTGTTCAAAGGCTGCATCAAAGATGAGTTATAATATATTCGAAGCTATTTATATCATTTTTGTATACAGTTGGTTTAGTACAGTATATTTAAATTTGTTAATGATTAATTTTCTTAAACCTGTGTTAAGTTGGTATATCAAACAATGTATGGCAAGTTTCAGGTTTTACATATACATGTGTATAATCTTGGAGGCCAAAATTACTCTGTAATCTCCAAACATTGCAAGTCTGTTGGAACGTTTGATATATTATCTAAACAACAAATGAATTTATAAAGGTTACATAAAACACGTGTATTTTAGATGAACACGTGTTATTGTTTATGTTTATATTGAAACATGTGACACAGGGTGTACTTGATTAGTTTTTGTATGGCACGGCCTAATATAAGCGGGAATAACTGTAACGGTATTTAAGAAATACCATTCGACGCTTGCCTTTAGTACAATAAAGTTTATTCAACATATTGTACATTTAATGGTTTAAATAATAAGACCAAGTTATACTGTTACTATATTAAAATTGTATTTTACTAATTAGTTGAATAATATTATCTGACAAAAGATTTTATTTTGTAGATTGTGTATTGTGTATTTGACGCAGCGGCTGGAGACAGGCAGTATATATTGATGAATTTATTTGTAAAATAAAGAGGCTTTACTGTACTGTCCAGGCGAGCTGATCCCTAATACAGGTGTTTGTGTTTTCTTTATAAATGATTTATGTCCGTTTGACTATACGAATTAGGACATAATATTAAAAATAGGGGTTATGAATACTCTTCGATTCAACACAAGATAAAATGAAAATCAACTTTCAAAATTTATTATATCGATTGCTGCTGTCCAGTTTGTAATATTTCAGTCATATTCAATTAGTATGAGGACATGTTAACACTATAAGCATGGGACCGGTAAAGATGTAAATTGTTGTACTGTCACAGGAAAAAATACGGAAAGGGTCAAAATATAACCTTGATTTGTATACATGTAGGTAGACGCACAACCCCCACTCAAAAATGGGCTTTTCAAGGGGTCTTTCATGTGTTAGAACTTGACAACCTCTACAAAAAGGGACGTTTTTAAAGTCTCTATTCGAGAGTTGTGCATTTATACATATGTACAACATGTACCTTCTGGCAAAGAAATATGACGGCCTATTTGGGGAAAGAGGGGTCTAAATTCAATATAAACAATGTAACTATATATATAAATGATTTAAATCAGTGACAAGGAAATTATATCGTTATGTAATGAAAAATTTTACATGTTTTTCTTCTACTATTATTTGTTTTGCAAAGCCCTGCAATCTTCCCATAAATGTTACCTAGATTAAAGAAATTTGGAATGTTTTATTATTGAGGGGGCAGGGGCTAATGTAATCATGCAATAAAATATAGCAAAAATAATTAAGTTGTCAACAACCCGATGTATTTCCCTTGCTTGTTATCTAATAATTTTAAAGTAATGAGTTGATTATTTGACTTGCTTGAAAACACAGCGTAAATTTTGCACGCCCCGTTGTTACCGGAAATTTACCACAGAACAAATGTATTGGAATCCAACATTAAAGAAATGACGGGGGAGTAATTTTCCATAATTTGTCCATAATAATAGACTTAATAAGATAAATTTGTAACATTATATTGATTCACATTGCTACATTTATCACAAGCTCTATTTACTCCTGATATAATTTTTATCTAACCTTGCTTACTTACATTATTTCAATTGTATTCGTTAAGGTGCCAAAGAAAAAGTCCAATACAGAACGTTTGAATCGTGCAAGATTACTGTATTGGAAATGTCACCGGAACCTGTAGTCCAGAGGTTGTCGATGTTAAATAGTCATTTATTGTTGTTCGTTCACCGTTTTTCAATAGATTAGGTCGATTGTCGTGTTTTATGAATAGTTTCACATTTTGTTTTTAGGGGCCTTTTACAGCTTCCGTTATGGTATGGATTCTGGTTCATTATTGAAGACCGTAATGGGACCTGTAAAGTTTAATTTCGACTGTTTTTTGGTGAATGACTGTCTCATGGACAATTTTCCTATTCTTATATATTTAAGTAAATCAATATACTAATACACATGTATTTGATATGTTACCAGAAGTAGTCTAAGTAGATATCAAGCGTGGACAAGCTAAGCTCGCTAAAATATGTCACTAACACGAAACAGAGAGGTAAGAATACATTAAAGATGGCCTATAATGTGTACATATTGCCAAAGCAGTTAAATAAATTCTAAATGTAACAGATATCAAACTGGCATATAATATCTAGAGAGAATGGGTATCACAATCATTGTTGGTCATATACAAGCAACGTGTCTTCTTTTTCTTTAAGGACTGCATACCCCCCATCACGACAACCAGAGGCTCCACAGAGCCTGTAAAGGCTTACCTGGCAAATAGTTTTTTTTCTAAACTGTTTACTATTATGGAAAATATTTATGATAGATTAAGTTGAACCGTAGCGGCCATCATAAACGTCCAATCGCCAAATAATTCAAAAAATTTCACACAGCATTTCTTCAAAGTAACAATTTAATCTACATTGAGGTTTCTAAAAAGAAGATTTTTGAAATTTCACGTTGAATTTTCGACCGGCACCAAAAACAAAAGTCTGGTAAAAGACCACCTGCCAAACATTTCTGCCAAGTATAGTTGAAATGTGTTCTGTAGTTTCAGGAAAGAAGATGAAAATATGAATTTCAATAGGGTGCAATGTCTAACTAAGTTGCTTCATGGCAACCATTTAAACGTTCGATCAACAAACGGTTCACGAAGAAAGTACAAGACCACCTAACAATCATTTCTGCAAAGTAAAAATTCAATCAACTTGGTGGTTTCTGACAAGAATATTTTGAAAGCTGGACCATTCAGAACACAATTGGCCCTGTTGGTCATGTTGAATGTCCGATTGGCAGCTACCAAAACACAAATCTGGTTAAAGACTATCTGCTTAACATTTCTGTCAAGTTTAGTTGAAATATATTCAGTGGTTTTTAGACGATGTTAAAATGTAAAATTTTCATAGGGTCTGATGTTAAACTAAGTTGCGTCATGGCGACCATTTTGAATTTCTGATCGACAAACGATTCATAAATTAAGTACGGTACCGCACAAAATCAAAAAATCAAGTAACAATTCAATTTCTGACAAGACGATTTTTAAAATCTGGACCAATCAGAAAACATATTTGGCAACAGTGGCCATTTCGAATATCCGATGGGTACCAAAATCACTACTCTGGTTAATAACTCTATGCCTAACATTTCTGCCAAGTTTGTTTGAATTCTGTTTATATTGGTTCGTGAAAGAAAGATGGAAATGTGAAATTCCAATAGGGTTTTAATTTTTTTAGAAGTTGCATCATGGCGACCATTTTGACAAACAATTTCCAAATTAAGTAATTAAAGGACCACTTAACAATATTTTTGAAAAGTAAAACTTAAATCCACTATGCGGTTTTTGACAAGAAGATGTAAGAATCTGGCAATCATAATATATAGTTGGCCCTGGCGGCCATGTTGAATTTCCAATCGGCACCAAAAACACAAATCTGATAAATAGTCACATGCCTAACATTTCTTCAAGTTTAGTTGTTTTTAGAAGAGAAGATGAAAAATTGAAATTTTCATAGAGTCAGTTTAAAATTTATTCGTGTCATTGCGGCCATCTTGAATTTCCGATAGGAAAAAAAGATTCACAAATTAAATACGTGCCAATCTAATTATCATTTCTGCAAAGTAGCAATTCAATCCAATTTATTGTTTCTGAGAAGAAGATTTTCGTTGAAATCTTGACCAAACAGAACACAATTGATCATAATTGGCCTAGTTGCCATACTAAAATTCAAATCTTAACAAAAACACAAATCTAGTCAAGGACCACCTGCCTAACGTTTTCGCCAAGATTGATTGAAATCTGTTCAATGTTTATTTTAGAGGAAATGAAATTGTAAAAAATTAACAGACGACGACGACACACGCCAAGGGATGACAAAAGCTCACATGGCTTTTTAGTCCAAATGAGCTAAGATGTGTAAATATAACAATCAATGAATAGCTTTCTTTTATCATTCCCAAATTTCCAGTGAAAGTTTACTTAATCCTCGGGGAATGCAATATTAAGATTGAGCAGTTCTCTAATGAAATTGTGATGACGACTACATTTAAAATCTTCTCTTTTAATGGTTGCCAAAATTGAAAAAAAAACCATTAACAAAAACAAAACAAAATGCTTCGAGTCAGGTGTAAAATTCTTTTCCGATTGAGAAGACTTATTTATGGTTAACGTTTCAGAAAAAGTCGTAAAACTTTAAAACGACTACTTTTAAGTCCTGTGTAACGTATGTACACTATGGAAATTTTATGAAACTGTTGTTAACAAGCTCTTTATTTTCAATCCTTTTTTTACCTTTACTGTACCATCAAATAAAGGCAAACGGATGACATACCAATTATTACAATTTTTCAGCTGAATATTAAAGATTAATTCTTTTATGCAATCATACTTTGCTCAAGGTATTGCTAAGCGATATACAGTAACATCTTGAACAATCGTTCACATGAAAGGAATATATGAGATATGTTAAGTAATATTTTGGGAATTAAGAATACCTTCCCCTTAGCTATACCCAAATGAGCTTGAAATTAAAGACACCACAGACCCTCCTATAGCTCTGGCTCATATTTTGATCTTCATTTTGAATAAGACAACAGAGGAAGGTTACAAACAACGTGATGTCTTTATTTTCTTGATAAGCTCAGTTGTTGAGTGTTGACACAAAGACTGCTCAAAGAGGGATACTTGCCAATCGGTGGAAATCATCACTCCAGAAATTTTACGGTCGACACCACAATTTTGTTGGCCGATATGGAATATTCGTTTCCCAGAGGAAGACAATTTCCTGTATAATACATTTGGGACAAATACATGTTTACAAACAATAAACCATATTAGGGGCGGGATGGTTTTCATGCCAGTTAACTTCTCTGCCACAAGATGCAATGTTGGAACTGTTTGGCTAGGGTTGGGGAATTTAGCCTTTGAACTGAAACAAACGGACCCTCAGAGCAAGTTGTTGCAAAAGTTTATTTAATGTCCCGAGAGCTGGCATTTCATCCGAGGGGGGGCCGACTCTTTGCCGTTTCCTCTGGAGGAAGATGGTTGAGAATTTATACATCCCGTCGAACCAACGGATGCTCCTTCAGGAGGGGTTTACATCTTGGCAAAGAAGCCAAACAATCCAAATATTTAATGCCGGATACTCTCAAGTTGGTCGAGTATTTATACATCCCACTCAACCAGCGGACCCAACATTACGAGAGGTTCTGCCTTTTGGCAGAGAAATCAAACGGCATATTTCTAAACAACGGCTGCCTTCTAGAACCGACAAAAATGAAATCAAGAGAAAATTTCATGTGAGCTTGATATTAAGTTACTTCCTCAAAGATTTAGCAGGAGAAGAAATGTCTTACGAGCTTTTGGAAACAGTCGCAATTTCTGCAGATTGCTAATAGTGGATGAACTATCCCGATTTCGCAGCCAGTAAGCTGCTAAAATTTTATCAGTCAATAAAGCATGAAAACATGACTTCTAACAATTTATACTTGAACAATACCGAACAGTTGATAAGACATGCTTATAATACGTATTTGATGTAAGTTGATAGTTTCATTCATTTATCACCATACAAGAGGTAACAAACAAAAATGAAAAGAAAATCATAAAAACTATTCTGCTGGAAGAAATTTATTCCTACAATATTTGTGTTTCTTTTGATATACACATGATTCAACTATGTCACATTTGGCCGCTAAGTCGTGTTTAAGATATCCAGTTTGCCAAGGATAACGAATTGCAGTCGAATATCACTCTTTTCTTTAAAAGCGATTTATATTACTTATAATATGTCAGAAAATTTTAAGATAATATTTTGAATTAACATTGAAGGCAGTCTTACTGGAGTAAGTCAGCTTTATTTTTGTTGTAACAAAATACTTTGCAATAATTTTCTTTAAATTCCTTTAAGTTTTTCCTTGTTGGTAACAAAATCATGATATCATTAATATTTGCACTTGTGAAGTTCTCAATAGACTATTTTGTTAGTATAGAAGTAGTCTGAAATGCGTCAGTACTTCTGGAAACGGCATTGGAGTAGAATTTAATGGACGTCGCAGATGTTAAAATAAAAACAGATTTCACCAAAGTCATCTACTGCATAATTATATTTTTGTATCACTGTCAGGGTAGATATAAGATGTCACTTTATGCTTTACTTCAGAAATAACTAAATGATCGATAGGTTCACAAGACCTCTGCAGACCTTTTTACAAACGTTTTCTTAAGTTGTAATCTAGCTATTAGCTATTGATATATAAATCACAAGTATTTTAGAGGGAGAGAAAAATTTTTTTGATTAACAAGGGTTATGGTTTTGAATAGTTGACCATGTGTCACCCTGCCTTAAAGGTATAAACACGTTAAATAAATGGGGTATTTTGTGAAATGTTAAACTATACACTGAGCTGCATTTTAATGAAAAAAAAATGACTTTTTGAAACTGAAGTTATTAGCTTATGTGGCATGATTGTCCATGAGACAGCCACCCACCAAATGACAGTAGAATTTAAGCTAAGCTTAGTTGTAGTTTATCCATTTTTATTTTAAATGACTATTATAATTTTTCCTCGTTTAAATTTTAGATTGAGTAACAATTTGTTAATTTGACGCCTCTAATTGCAATAACGGAACCCCATGGTGGCGAAAATAATATTGCTGAAACTTATTTGTTAAACATGGCAATCTCCATACAAAGTATTTTTACTTCCGGTGTCAGTAGATGGACTCAGGTGATATGGTATGGCAAAGGATTACCCATCAGCCTCTGCGTAGGAAATTGTAAACACGGATGATGTGGATACTGTTTGACCGTAACTAATATTTCAGGCTCGGTAGTAATGTCTATAACTGTAAAAAGATGTCGGTGCTAATAAAACTGTCGGAAACGACAGTTGTTCAAGCCATCGCAAATGCAGAACCGTTGCTCTTCTGACTCCTGACATCCTGAAATACATGTATATGATGGGCTCGATTTTAAAAAGCTTAATTTTCTGAGTTTCTCATTTGATTTAAAAAAATGGAAATGAACATATTTTCAAAACCAAATGTTCTATGTAATGATGGCTGTTCTTCTGATTACAGATTTATACGATGTTTATAATATTTTAAAAAAATAATGGGTCGGAGATTCATTCAGGAAATTACCGTGTTGCAATTAAAATTCAACTGCTTATTATACATGAAAACTTTATATATTAGACATTTCTTACATGAAATTAAACCCAAAACCTATGAATATAGATCAGCTTAGATCAATATTTGGAGTAGGTACGTATAGCCCCATGTTTTGCCCAAATTTTAAAATAATACCAATATATATAAAATGCAATAAGTTGTTGTGATAACCGTCTTTTTTGTGATTGACAACAATCATTTCTACTTGATAGATCTTCCGGCAATTGTTGTAGGCCTACTTATTTAAGCGTTGTTTTTTTTTTTTTGCTTTTGGATATCTATTTGAAATTTAAAATTTAAGTGTTGGGTACTACAAAATCATTTTCATCCAAGTAATCTACAGGAAATGTTGATTCCACTGTTTTATTTATCATGAATAAGGTTTTCTCGCTTTATCGATTAATTGAGCTGTAACAGGATTAAATTCGCGGTTTCAATTTCTATTTTACCCCAAGATAGTAATATTTATCAACCTTTCTAATACAGATACAATTAATAATAAGATGTTTTGAAACGTTTTACCATTTGAATTTGATACTGCGAGTTTTGATTTGGAGGAATTAATCTCCAATTTCCAATAAAAAATAATTTTCAAGAATATTCAGGCTACACTGTAGATCATTGGGACTATTGTCATCTTCATATAATAAGCAGTGTTTATTTTCTTTTATTCATTTGGATAATAGTTGATACTGTTGAAATTTTCAGAATTATGTTTAAATGCTACAAAGCATGCACTAAAACATCCCCTTGTTTGACACCCCTTTCGGATTTTAAAGGATCACTTAAACCCTCATTAAATATAATTATGTTCTCGAAGGAGGTATACATACATGTATCGATCACGTTGACAATTTTCCTTGGAATTCCATTTTTAAAAGTATGTTAAACATGCACATTCTCCAAATCTTACATGTATCAAATCCATAAGACATAAACTTTTTCTTTTTTTTAATTTGTATTGCTCGATAATAGTTCTTATAAAAATATGATCGTCTTCAGATGTTCTGCTGTGTTCCAGTTAACCATTTTTTATTATTGCTCAACTGATTTTTATCTGAAGGTCTCAAAAATATGATCTTTTTGGATATTTTCCCTAAGATTAAGCTTTACAATAATATCCTTTAGTTATTAGGGTCAGCTTTACTACCCGACTTATGTACAATGTAGTTGACTAATAAAGTTTCATTCCATATTTAAGAAAATACATTTTTACAGATAAGTGACTCAAGAAAGTATGTTACTATTTTTATCATTTAGTTTCATATTTAATCAGTGGATGGGGGTTGACCTTTTTTCAGAGATTAAATGGCCTTTCTTATTGTTATAAAAGACACTACGTGTACTATTCAGTTGGTTAAAAAATATAACACTTTAAATTTCTTAATTTATTTCTCGCTCAAAGATGTTGCAGTTTAGATTATCCAGTGTCATATTAAAATGTTCCGTAAATTATCATGGGTAACAAGCCATTTAGTGTGAACTTTGATTAGCGATTTAGTTTATCAATAAATTTCGAAAAATGATTTAGGATTGGACTAAAAGACTCTATACAAATCTTTGTTTGTGTTGCCTCTCATATTTCCATCGATAACGAAAGTAAGAATTCAGTATTGAAAGGCAATATGCTTACTAATTTTTATGGTTTCCAACTGAGGTTTCTAATTCTCCGCATGAAACCGTGAACCATTGTTTTTGTTATGTCATTTTAATTTTTCACCACAATGTGCATGTGTTTTGCTTCCTTTTATAAAAGTTACTGACATGTTAGATGAATGAAATAGAGTTAACTTAATCAAACTTATAAAATTATCAATTTTACTTTTTATTTTACACTTTTAATGTTTAACTTCATAAAAAAGGTAACTATCATTTATCCTAATCAGGACAGCAGCAGTTTTCCTTTTCTGTTCTGTTTCTGGTTCTCACGGTAACATCATAGCTAAAATATATTTCTCATTACCTATAGTCATTTTTTTCTTTTCTTGAGGGGGTCGTCCCTTTGCGTCGTCATACTGTGTTTATTATTCTCAACTTTTACGTTTTTCCCGTGTATGCAGCGATGTTTTTGATTTTAATTACCGTAATCTTTGATTACAAGCACATTATTCAGCCAAGGATTCCGTTACATTAAATTAGTGAAAATATTTTCTAAAATCTATCATAGACATACATGTATAAAGATCTATTTTTTAAAAAGTTTGGTTGATAAAAAACAGGACAGAACACTTAACTTTATATTGAAATGTTGTAAATAATAAAACTCGTAAATTTAACTACAACCCATTAGGCCTTATTGGTTTCTTGAATACGATTTATCTTTATAACACATTTCCTTAGATGTTTGTGTTCTCTGGAATCGACGTTTGATCTCTGCTCAATAGTTTACATCAAAACTTATTTTAATCAATAAATATTACATTTTTGTTCCACCTACTGCTAATATTTTTATTTTGGCATTTGTATAAAGCCTCTTTTCCTTTTGTTATTGATGATATTTTCATATATTTTCTATATTTTGATTGATGTTTACGCTTAAGAGAACCAGGTATATTATAAATTGTGTTTGGGTAGCTGTCAGAATCAGTAAGTAGTACAGCATGTTACCTCTTGTTTTTAAAAGTTATATCTGTTTGGTTTCAGTTTCGTTATACCTTTGGAAATTTGTTTGTGCATAAATGCTTACTCCCCTAGAATTTTTTCGGACCTTTTGTCTTCTCTCTTGCTTTAGCAACAAATAAGTCAAATTATGACAAGTCAGTACAATTATTATTATTTTCCATCAAAGTTTTAATTTAAACCAAGGATATAAAAATTAATTTTATTATATAAAATTTTGTCAATTGTTTGCAGTTAGAAAATCCACATTGCTATTGGTTTCAATACAAGTTTATGAATGTTGATGAATATTGTGAATTTTTTATGCTATATGAACATTTTAATTTCTGGGGGAAATGTCAAAATACAAAAATTACCAATGCTAAATGAATATGGAAAATTTTAGGTATGCTATATGTACATGTCAAGGAGTAACCTCTCATCAGTAGCATTAGAACCAAGTAGTCAAAAGATCTAAAAACAGCAAAAGAAGCATTCAAATCCAAACAAATCAAAATGGGACGCCAAATCCGACGACAGGGACAACTACTTAGCGCAATACTTTTCGAAGCCTTTCCGTAATTTCTGTGTTTTAGAATTTTAGCAGATGAAGCAAATTTCTGTAAAACATTGTTCGATAAAATTCATGTCAGGCTAATCTGACAAATGTGCGGGTTAATACCCTCAGGGTCATGATCAACCAGCAGAGGTATCGGGGACCAATGTTGAATAAATATGAAAAAATTCAGTTATGCTATATGTATATTTCAAGGAGATTTATTGAAGGGGACATTATTGCAAAAACAAAATGCTTTGAAATTTTGGGGAAATATGAAATAATAAAATTGCATAAACATAAACAATTACATTTTAGATTTGAAAAAATATTATTATAAAAATAGGACAATTGATGCTTTCTCTCCAGAACTATTGAAAGTAAATATGAAGTAAAATGTATATATAGATGTACAAATACATATTTAAATTAAGATACGATCCTTGTTGAGAAGAAAGGAAATCCATTTTCAAAGGAACAAACAAAAAGACAAAACAAATTCAAAAGAATAGAATACAACACATTTTATAATAAAAAGACAATGATAGAAAAAGGTGATCCTGCTAGAATAGCCATCTTCAGAACGACGTGTGGAACCCGTCATGAACCTTTTTTCTAAATGCTCCTTAACATTATTATGAATTTTTGACGCTTTCAAAGTTTTTTATTGTACAGGCATGTGTCTACGTTGCTTTTATTTCGCTTCACAAGACAAATCTAATCAGTACCGTTCATTTAAGAATATTATTGCTTTAATTTCCGCAGAATAGTTTACTTTAAAGAGAAATTGTTCTCCATAAACTCAATTACTTTACTCTTTGTACTTAATATCATGATGAAAATGAGAATTATAATCAATTTCCAGGCAAATTGGAAATAAACCCCTGTTAACCTAAAATCTAATGAGAACTGTGAAGTTTGAATCTCGGTATTGAGTGTTACCTCTCTTCAAAGAAGTCAAAGCATTAACTTAACAAATATATATAATGTACTAAGCAGGCTTTCCGCTACTAATGATGATCAACGTACATGCGTTTTGTTTTTTGCAAAATGAGTTAATTATTCCAGTGAATTAAACCGGTTTTGTTAAGTGTGGGTCCTAAAACAACCACTGTTTTTATGTTTACTTTTAGCTCCAAGGTATTATTTAATCAGTGTTTTGCAGTAATTGAAACGTGATCGGTTTTTATCATGTGGATACTTTGTCAATAATATCCGATGCTTGCTACAATATCAGCATCCATCAACTTGTGTTAACAGATTACAGTAAGCATCAGGCTCTGTTGTAACTTCGGCTCTATAGTTTATTTGGATAGAAAATTATTTCCGTTTACATCAATGGTTACTTAATGGATTAATTTCTTTAGAAAATAGGAAAAATAAAACTCATATTAGTTGATTAATTACCATTTATCATTTGACACTGACATTGTTTACGATTGGAAGAAGAAATGTTGTTTCGAACAGTAGAATGGACACACTATAAGATATTGGTCAGCTTTAATAAGCTGGGATGGCCCGATAAGACGCACGCTGTAAATCTGGTATGTCTTGTACCTAGTATGAATTTGGACCAGTCCCGAGTTGATACCTGTAGTATATGGTAACAATTAAATTTGTAATCAGGCTACATTCTCTGGATTATAACAACAACAACTTTAATTATAGATTAAGTTACATAAAAAATAAAAAAAGAAAATAAACAAAATTCATTCAAAGCATTGATAACAATTAATTTATTTCAATTTTAATCGTAAATTAACTTGATTTTTTAAAGATAAGCTGTTTATTTTTGAGGGGATATCAGAAAAATATCGGTAATTTCTACCGATTTGGAAATACCCATGTTAACATTGCACATAT
>JARWCS010242534.1:0-12605 GCA_034783895.1 Geukensia demissa
TTTATGAAAATAATATTTTTCAGCAATGTCAAGCAAATGAAACTTGTAACAGTATTTATTAGTTTTATCTGAGTCGTGTTTTTTTTTTCATATTACAAACAAAATCTATAGATTGTAAAGATAAAACATGACTTACCGACATACATCCGGGTGTTGTCAAAGTCAGCGACTGTGATGGGTACGATGATAACAAATGGGCAACATTACCGACATAAGAGCTGCATCCACTTAAAAAAGTCCGACAACAAATGTTATAAAATTTATAAACTAGAAACAAATTATAAAATTTTGGATACTTTGATATCAATTAGTCTTGTTTACTCTAAAAATTATGAACGTTTCAATTGGAATTGAAATGAAAATTTTCGGCTTTTTTGTTTTCAAGTTATTTTAGGAGCACAATTATTTCATTTTTTGTGATACGTTTCAATGATTCTGATACTGCTGAAGTGTAGAGCAAATATTGAAGAGAAGAAAGCTTTTGAACAAGACATTAGTCTCAGTAAGTTGTTCATATGACGTTAAAACTAACATCGAGTTTCGCTATTACAATTTTGCAGAGAAAGCGAGTTTTCTTTCCTTATTCCCAAAAATAACTCACAATAATTCTGATTGCAGCGAAAAAAGAACATCCAGACATTGTAGGCGATAGGCTCACATTGCTACCTGTTTCTTATGCTCGTATTAATAGATTTAATATCCGTCGACAATATCAATGTTCTACATTTATTTAACTAGAGTAACTAAAGAGTATAATGTGATTTCGGCTGAATGCAGACGTTGGTTAATTTGGAAGGTTTTATTGGAAACCTCGGTTAAGTATTCATATGAATAAATTTGTTTTTATGCGAGACATACCTATTACTCTTTATTTTAACATAACTTTGGTGTCCTAGGTTTTCAACTGTATTTCTCGGATCATCAAGTGGAACCCATCTTACACATGTCATATTATCAAACTGTTTAATAGCTTTGTATATGACGTTTTCTTCTTCGACCGCTTAATAATAAAAAAAGTTATTTATTTTAAGTGTTCAGGTGAGCATACTGTACAATCACATCTATAAATAAAATACAAAATGAAAATGAATCAATACGTTTAAGATTACTAAATAAGGTCAATAAATGAAAATAGGTAAAAAAAAATAGAAACCTATCTGATAAACTGAAAAATAATCTTACATTATGCAAAGACATTGCAAATTCGAAAAGGATGTTAAGTGTCGGGTTTGGCTTCCCATTTCGATTTGTTTGGATTTGAGTGCTTCTTCTTGGACATCCTCTATTTTGTTTCTAATGCTACTGATGAGAGGTTACTCTTTGAAATGTGCATATAGGAAACTAAAATTCACCATATTTATTCATCATTGGTAAATTTGTATTTCTATTTATATTTGAACTAAATTGTAGTGCATTTAAAATATTTGAGTCAGTTTAGATAACAATGCCACTAAATTAAAGCCATATTTGATCTTGCCTGTAATCTTTCAAAATTACTTCAGGTAAACTCTCCTCTTTAAACATGATGTAATTATCAGAAATACTCGATCTTGCGTATATTTTCTTTCAAAATAATAATGTTTGAAAAAGAGTCTTAATTTCCATATATAATATTATAAAAAGGAATTCGAAGATACCAAAGGTGTGGACAGAAATCGTGAAATCAGAAGACAGACAAGATCATGGCCAACAAAATGAAACGATAGACAAACAAAAAAAAACACAACACTACACTCAAAACTAAAGCTGGAGTAACACGAACCCTACAAAAACAGGGGTGAGTTCAGGTGCTAAGGGTAAGCCACTCCTGCTCCACTAGTGGTTCCCGTCGTGTTACTCAGTAGGGACAGCCGGTGTATAGTCACAATCGATGTTAGTCACAACGGGTATATGGACGGATTTGTGTTCACGACAGTGGGAAGATATCCATTGTCATTTGTGAAACGGATATTTCGTACCGGTCAAACAAATCGTGATGACTCTGATCATTCCCTGAGAAACCCCTGGCTCAGTAGCTTTCTTGTTAGCTGCAACCCTCTATAAATAAAATCCCGATAGGAAGCACAATCCCTGGAGTAGCGTTTCAACTGAAAAATATACACTCCGTATGCAGTTGCGGCTGGAACGTTGCTAGACATGAACGGAAAGTTTACAATCGGAAGATCAAAGTCATCTCACTTGTCGTAAGGTTTGTTCTTAACCCGTCTGTACTGTCAATATTTAGGTGTAAGTCGAGCTATGAGGCAGACCTTTCTGTTTCTGTATAAAGCGGAACGTGAAACCAAAAGATTGAGCCAACTTTTTCTCTTTACTCTGTAGAAGGCTCTGTATGAAGTCAGCTTTGTACGAATAAAGGATTAAATCGGCAATAAAAAGTGCACAGTTGGTCCCCATTGGAAAGCAATATAAGTAATAAATGCAATTTGTACGGAATTCAATGATGTGTAAACTCAGCCTTTCACAAACCTTCGGACAGTTTGTGAGATATTCGACAGTGGTTATAAATCAATATATTACTTCAAAATAGTTTTGATTTCTATGATGATCGGAAATACTCGACTCAAGTTTATTTTCCTTTAAAATAATAATATTTCAAAAAAGAGTTTTAATATTCATTTTTGTGTTTCAATAATTAAAAGTTAAACAGATTCAACTGACATCCTTAATGTTATTTAATATCTCATCCGATGGTTCAGGTACAAAATAAAACGGATACAAAAAATTGCAAAGGTTTGGACTTCACTAACTCCTATACAAAACAGGAGTGGGATTACTTGTTCCAGAAGGAAAAATGTCTTCTGTCCTGCGCGCGCCACCCTTTGGAGTGGATTCATAAAAGTTAAAATCAGTGTCAAATCAAGATGTCAAAATCCGAATTGTCGAGGTGTTGTTGGCGTATTGAGGGCGGGAAAGAAATAGAAGATGCCAAAGGGGCAGATAATTTCTTCAGTTAGAAAACAGACACTATTATGACCACAGACAAAGAAAAAGTATGCAAGCTATAACACACAAAACACAACAAAGGAAACTAAAGCTTGGGGGATGCGATTCCATGAAAACACTACACAGGAAACTATAGCTTGAGGAATGGAATTCCATGAAAACACCTCACAGGAAACTAAAGCTTGAGGAATTCCATGAAAACACTACACTGGAAACTAAAGCTTGACGAATGAAATTCCACTACACAGGAAACTAACACAAATTTTATAAAAGAAAGGATGACTGGAGGTGGTTAAAGTGAGGTCCGTTTCAATTTATAAATCAGATTATTAGGTATGTAGGCTATGATAACAACTGATAAGGTGATACTTGTACTCCTTTTACAACAAATCATTCGTTTAATTGCTAGTCTGTTAACATCATGTATCTATGAAATCCTGATAGGAAATACTTGGCCTGGAATATCAACAGATATATGTAATCTAAATAAACGCTCCACTGGATTGTTGATACATATGGACGGAAAGTATTTTTATTTGGGGCGATTTAGATTTTTCACAAAGAGTGGCATTCCACTCTTGTTAAATGACCTGTGGAGACCTCTGAATTTGTAAATTCCCTCTGTTGTCTTGTGATTTGAGTGCTTTATCTCTGACATTTACCGCACATTTTTCCATTTTCATATCAAAGACATTTTTATTGTAAAAAAATATCAACTTGATCTTATCATTGGGTTTTAGATGTACTAACTGTTGTTTTATGCACCTGTACAGATTTGCAGTTTTATTAATAGAAAGAAGATATCAACATCTTAAATCAAGCCCGATGATATAGATATACATGTACATACTGTAGGTGTTCGGTGTAATCTGATATGGAACTATTCCTTTAGTCCACAATCTGTCTTCATTTGTTATAAAATTTCTTTTCCGGCCTGTCTACAAAACAAAGCAAAAACATAGAAAAACATAGGTAGACAGCTACACACTCTGTGATTCATTCCTTTCCTTAATCATCTTGACTTTTAGTTCAATAAATCGGGAAAGTTAATTTTAATCCATTGGATACTTTTGGAATATATATAGTTGTATCGTGCGAAAGTAAAATGGGATGTAATGAGCTTGTAAAAGGTGTTTTGTATTTTATGTTGACTTCTAGATTTAAAGGAATCCGACTACATTTCGTGAAAATGTTGTTCATTGATAAATACAAATAAACCATCTAAATAATGGTATTAGCAGAATTCATACAACTGAAAATAGAGAGGGTGTTATTGTAAGTCAATACCCAGGCGACAAATTCAAAATGCCTAATAAGGTCTGCATTTGGCCTGAATATAAAATTTTAAATATACTGCAGCAACCTGTTTCCAACACATGAATATATACTAAATCAGAATTGTGTTTATTTTAAAGACGTCATACATTGCGACACCAGCGTTTAACCTTTGAAAATTGAAAATTTTTCAGCAATTAAATTGAAATAAGTTTCTGGAAAAAGGTTCAGTCTTCATATTTTGATATTTGATCGTTTATGACATAATATACTACTTGATGTATTATCAATGGCCATTCATGTAATTTGTGCGATATTCTATCGCGTTAGTCGAAATAACGCGTTATTTTGTTCGATTATCGCGTTATTTTGATGAAATAACGCGTTAAATCCCCAAATTATCGCGTAATTGTATGAAACTAACCCGATAGTTTGATGAACCACAAATAACGCGTTATTTTGTAATTAAACGCGTTATTTATTATCTTCATATGCTGATTGGCCGTTTGTGTCATTTGTGCGATATTCTGACGCGTTAGCCGAAATAACGCGTTATTTTGTTCAATTATCGCGTTAGTTTGATGAAATAACGCGTTATTTTGATGAAATAACGCGTTAAAACTCCAAATTATCTCGTTATTGTATGAAACTAACGCAATAGTTTAACAAACCACAACAAAGCGCACAGTACAAAGAGAAAAGATCGATTGACTGATTGAATGGTGCTTCACGTTCAGCGGCAAATATCTCATGCATATTCAAGACGAGAGCATATTAATGTTGAATGATGATGAATGAACCGTGCTTTTTACTAGACCGACACACTGAGCCGAATTTTTTTACGTGCTAGCTCACGAAAGCAACAGTCCACAGGAAGACATGCCACTTTACCCAAACACATTATTCTGACTTTGGGCTGACCAATGCTGCGTGCTTAGCGGAGATGCAGCAAATATCAATTTACTCGAGGTGAGCACGCTTTCCGAGGCGGTCCCAAAGAAAAAAGAAAAATGTGATAGAAACTAAAAGATAAAACGAAAACAAAAAGAACAAAGGCTTAAATCCACGAACTACTTAAAAAACAGGAAAAGGACCAGGTGCTCCGGAAGGATGATTTTAAAATCCTGTATATTTAGATTGTCTTGAATCCTGATGTTTTGCTTATTGATGTTCTTTTTTATTTTTACCAGATTCGCAACATTTTGACATGGAGCACTGCAAACGAGTTGGTAATAACTAGAGTCGTCATACAGTGCATCAAATTTAAGTTGTAATCTTGTGATACAAAGATTATATCGACAGTACACAACAAAAAACTATAATAAGTTATACTTCCAATACAGATCATATTTTTTCTTCCATTGAACCTCATTTTTAAATGGGTTTAATTGTTTAAGGATAATAAACAAAATCAATTCGAATAATAATATTGCAGCTTACCCCAGGAACAGTCAAATGTTCATCTCTATTTTCCCCTTTCAGTTTTGCTTTTTCTTCTGGCTTCGTACCCTGTGGCTATAAGCAAACATCCTTGTGTTAGTGTATCTCGGAGAAAGTTACTTAGGTATTAGTTATAAGGTCTACATTTATTTTGTTACAATGAGCGCTTTATATTGGGAAATTTAAGTCATTTAATAACATTCAAAAATGTACTTTCGTGATTGTTTGCCCCACTGACAATTTCACATATATATCTCGTTCGTTCAGAATTTCAGCTTTGAGATGTACTGCATTATATACGATTGCCTTTTATATCCGTTCTGTCTGAATATGTATGCATATTGCCAAAGTGTTCAGAACAACCAATATTTTACGACACGAATCCTAACAAAAAAGAAAAAAATGAAAGTTCAAGACCAGATTCACATGGTGGAACAGTTAATGCTTTTGTTTCCCTACATAAAAATAAAACTCCATATCTAGATCACCCCTCTAAGAATTTAACTTTTATTTATTTATTTATTTTTGGTTTGTTACCATTTAACAAATATGAAACGACAACATAAGAATAATATATATTATATTTCAGAATTTGTTGTAACGAGTAAAACTGTCTACCTTTTTATAATGTTAAGGTAATACAAACTTAAATAATACTTTTTGGCAAAAATGATGTAGTTTAAGTTTGACTGAGTTCTTGATTCTGTACGGGGATTTTACATTGACACTTGTTTGTCGAAAGTGGGTCTTTCCACGCCCTAGCTCCAGACAGAGGTTACATGGTGTCAACGTTGCGTTATATTAAAGTAATTAAACTAATTAAACTAATTAAACTAATGCACGTTTCATGAAATGAGTCTCTCACGTTTTGGTGAGTCTCCCTTAATGCAATCACAAAATTTGAAAAGGGAATTTAAAAAGAAATTTAACTATCTTACCGGCAACCGTATCGGGTGTTAAAGATATTCTAAGTGTCGGTGTTTGTCCTGTGCTCATGAGAAAATTGTTGATTTTTGCGAAAAAAAGTTCCGACAATATCTAAGTTTTTGCATTTCTGGTACCGCCAAGCTTATTGATACATGCCAATAGATATAAAAACTAACAAAATATTTTTCACTTTAGAAATTTCACAAATTCTGGGAGCAAAAATAGTTATAATGGAAAACGAAAAAAATTTCCAATCATCAAGATGAGTGGAGAAAGACTAAAAACATGTATAAAAAATTCGAAATATACAAAAGTTACCGGAACTTTTTTATATTGCATTTTATATGATTTGTACAGATTCCTTCAAGGGATTTTTTCAAAATTGGTAAAAAATGAGAGACTCAGTTCATAAAACGTACATTAGAATAACGTAACCTGCAAAAATGCTTTGAGAGGCGCCTGAATAGAATTTTAAACGTAATTCGTCTGATGTGTATTTCGAGAGGCGGTCCGACAAATAAGAAATGTGCGCAACTCATTTTAATTATTTATCGTGGTCGAACGTAATCATTCCTGCCAGAAATGAAGATGTCCAACCATTAATGTAAAATCTCCGATAAATTGGGCTGAGTTCTTAATTCTTAAAATTTCACTCTAAAAAGCATGACTACCTATGGTGATGTAATTTACATCTCTCTCCTTGAAAGATTAAAGGCATCAATCCGACAATTTTGATTCTCCATCTTGATTTGTTTGATGGTACGGAATATTTATTTCACAAATAACAATGATAATTGATATCTTCCCACTGTTATGACTGCAAATACGTTCTTAAACTGGTTAGGATTAACATCGGATATGACTAAACGCTGGATTTGACTATTGAGTGACAGTAGTGTAGAAAAAGTTGCTGACCTTTCCGAAGCACTTGAACACAGTTTTTATAATGTTTGCGTTACTCAAGTTTTAGTTTTCAGTGTAGTGTTGTGTGTACCTTGATTTTCGTTTGATTTTCGCCAGTCTTTGCCGTCTTTTGACTTAATAATTTCTATCTGCCTCATTAGTAGCTTCGAACTATTTTTAAGATCGTCATTGTTTTCATAAATTTTCATTGCTCAATACGTCATTTTTAGGACATTTTAGAAGACCAAATTTATTAACTGAATTTGTCTTTTTCGAAATATATGTATATATATTTCCCTCGGGCTAGTCAACCAAATCAGTGACTTCATGTTAATTTTTCATCGCCACCCTACTCTGTAACCATACGTTTTATGTTGTACATAAAATACAAATTCCATTAATTTCTGAAATATTTCTATCAATACGAACCACATGTGCCCGTCCGCCTCTTTCAACAGCCATGCCTTCAAGCAAGTCTTCCAGAAATGAATCCGCTGGTATATCCTGTAATATGAAAATAATAAAAAAATCTAGTATAATTTGTCGTGGATAAGTCACTTTGTTTAAGAAACTCCTGTGAATAATGTTATATTGTTATATTTGTCGTAGTTTTTGTATTTTCGGAAAGATATAATTCCTTCTAAATAAATAAATGTTTCCGTTTAAGGGGAAGACAGTCCTGTCAAAATGTTTGGTAAAACTTGTTGTTTTTCTTTGGTGATTTTAATTACATGTATTTTAAGCTTTTAAAACATGATTTGTTTTATAACTGGCAAACTATTTAGCAAATTAACGTCTTAGGTTTTATTTGCTGAACTGATTTAAATATGGTTTTGGTTATATTCTGCTCATTTCATCTCTTCTCTACTTTAGCAATCATGTTTTAATTACTCGATCTGATACTTTAAGTGCATGTTCAACCCAGGAACCTGTCACTCAGTGGATCGCGTTGATTTAATACTTTTATCTTCTTCATTTTAGACTTAATTGACCAATTGTTGTTTCCTTTGAACGACATCACATTTTATTTGGCGATGTTTTACAATTGGCATGACGTTGTGATATTTGTTCGTTATGACAGGCATTAAATTAACACAAGGGTTTTTTTTTCACTATTTGGATGGCTGTCGTATGAAAACATATCCTTAGTGAAATGTCTTGGATCCCGACTGAACATAATATTTGACATTTTTTTATTTTAATTTTAATTACCTGTCCATATAATATTCATGCAGGACGTAATTCATCCATATCAAAAACTCACCAACCTTTTACTTGTTTTAATGTCAGGGAATGTTCCTGTATACGTAACAGGCTTCTTTGAAATTTGAGCCGTGTACTTTTGAGATAAAAAATAAAAAGAATTTACATGAAAACGTAAGAGTTATCGCTCTTGACTTACTTGATACTTTTAAGATATAAATGTACGATTTTATCAAATGTTCAAGAGAAATGGCTGTTATCATGTTATCATATGAAGTATGAAGTCTAGAAAATCAACTACAGATTGGTGAGTTATTCCTCACCATGTAACAGTTTACAAAATACAAAATTACCAATGTTAAATAAATATGAAAAATTTATGTATGCTAAATTTCAAAGAGTAACCTCTCATCAGCAGCATTAGATTCAAATATAGCAAAAGAAGCAATCAAATCTAAACAAATCGAGATGGGAAGCCAAATCCGACGGCAGGGACATCTACTAAGTGCGTTACTTTTCGAGGCCTTTCCGTATTTTCAGTGTTTTAGAATTTTAGTGAATGCAGCAAATTGCTGTAAAACATTGTATGAATTTATTAAATACAAAATTACCAGTATTAAATAAATATGAAAAAAATTGGGTATGCTATAGGTACATTTTAAGAAGTAACTATTCATCATAATCATAAGACCCGAAATATAGGATGCCAAAGATCTAAACATAGCATATAGCATTTAGCATAAGAAACACTCTAATCGAAATTGGAAGCCAAATTCAATAGCATGGATAACTATTAAGTGCAATACTTTTTGAAGCCTTTCCGGTAATGCAGCAAATTTCGGTGATACATTATTTGAAGCCTTTCTGGAAATGCAGCAAATTTCGGTGAAACATTAGTTGAAGCCTCTCCGGAATTGCAGCAAATTTCGGTGAAACATTGTTTAAAAATGTCAGACAAGTCTGAAGTCCTCGGTTAAAGTCATCACTCTAGAAATTTAACGGTCGTCACCACCGTCTTGTCTGCCGGTATGGAATAGGTAAATTTTCTTACCTTTTCCTGTGAAGTTAAGCTCAAAACAGCATTGATAATGAAACAAAAACTATTGTTCTTTTCAAATCCCGTTAAAATTTAGAAAAACATAATTTTACGATGTTTCGGGTTCTATTAAAAATACTGCTTAAGTGTTCATTAGAAACGATTAAAAATTAGACTGATTTTAATTTGTTATAATACTACAGTTGTATTATAACATCAGTTATGAGCATTTTTTATATTTATGAAAACAATATCTCACATAAAATATCGCTGTGGTTTTTCCTGACATTCAGGACGTCGCATTCTAGTGAAATTTTCAAGAAACGTGGCCATAAGAAAACATTACGACCAGGTGAAAAACAAAGCAGATGCATTATCATTTCAAATCAAACCAATTTTGGTGGTGTGTTAGGTGAGTGTATTAAAAAGACCTTTTTCTGTGAAGTTGAGAAGTAAACTAAAAACAGCCTGTTCGCTTTTTCTTCCTGAAGGTTGTATTTCGTGAAACTTTCCGCGGTTACACAAAAATGAAGGTTTCTGTCTGCCCCTTTGGTGTAATCAAATTCCTTTTACTAATACAGGATTAGAAAATGGAAAATGCGACGGATGTCATAATAGAGGCAGGAACTGCTAAGCCTTCCGGACAACCTGATTTCACCCCGAGTTTTTTGGTGGGTCCGCATTGTCCATAGATTTATGTCTGTTTTATTTTCTATGTATATGTGGTATTTTCCTAATTGTTCATGTCGTGTATGTAGACTAACACCTTTGATCTAGACCTTCGATTTTCGTTCATTTCCGCATTTCGTTTTCGAAATTAATATAATCAAACTCAGAAAAAAAGATTCTATCAGATTTGTCTCAACTAGTGCTTCCGCTAGTATGTTAACAGATTTTTATATACCGTTAGATTACCGTTTTTGAGATAAATGGGGTCACAATGGGCGAAAAATTAAAATTTACATTATATGGAAAATATGTTTTTCTTCTGATTTTAATGGTTTTTTTCAAAATGATTCCTTATAAAAATGCAACACAATTTACTCAAGTTAAAGGCATAAAAGAGTTAAAATGATCACTGATCCAACCATATGTCTTGCCCATATCTGTGTCCAGCACACTTCTAGGTCCACCATATTACTGTATCCACAAACGTAATGAGTCCAGCAAAATACTGTTACTACCTCTACTCACTAAATACTTGCTAAGTACTCTGTTTTTTTTTTAGTAATTTAATAATGATAAATTACAGCAATCGTACTTTTTTCCATCTTATCATGCCTTTTATTTAATTGGATAAATTAAAAATGGAAATTAGAAACACAACATGACTTTTTCTAACAACAACTGTTTCTTAACTCTGTGGTAGGCTTATTTGCGGATGACTGCTTACAATATCGTATTATCTCAAACCATTATTACCAACAAATTCTACACAAGGACCTTGAAAATCTTGAAGTCTTGGTAAATGAGTGTGGCATGAGATTTAATGGAAAAAATGCTATATAATGTCAAAAAGCCAAAAAACATCAAAACTTTACCAATCAAATAACCACATACTCTAAGAAGTACAAAACAACCCGTACCTCGGACTAGAAATAACGAATGACCTTTAATGGAGCCTTAACATAAATAACATTTGTAAAAAAGCAAATGCTACCATGGGCTTTTGAGAAAAAAATTAAGAAATAGACACCCTGGAAGAACGAAGAACACGCCTACGAATTATACTAATGTACAAAGTGGATGCTGTGGTTTTTCCTGGCATTCAGGGACGTCGCATTCTAGTGAGATTTACTAGAAACGTGACCACACGAAAACATTACGACTAGGTGAAAAACAAAGCAGAAGCATTATCATTTCAAATGAAACTAGTTATGGCGGTGTGTTAGGTGGGCATGCATTAAAATACTTAACGGAGTGACTTTTTAAAAGCGGCTCTCCGATATCTGTTGCTCCTCGGTTAAAGTCATCATTCCAGAAATTTGACCGACTTGTCTGCTGGTATGGAATAGGTAAATATTTACAGATGAAGACTGACCTTTTCCTGTGATGTTGAGAAGTAAACTAAAAACAGGCTGTTCGCTTTTTCATCCTGAAGGTTGTAATCCTGTGAAACTTTCAGCAAATGCCACCATAGGCTTTCTTGGAAGAAACATAAGAAATGTGCCAGAATCTTGGAGAAAACAGTTTACATATTTCACGTCAGATGTACCATGGAGTATTGAGCAACAATCTGGAACCCATACCAAAAAGGTGATATCGACAAACTGGAAAAAATTCAAAACATGGCAATAAGAATTTAAAAGAAAGATTACAAGAACAGAAATCTTTAATCCATTACAACGATGAGAAAGGACTTGTAATTAGACACCCTGGAAGAACGAAGAACAAACCTACGACTTATACTAATGTACGAAGTCGTTGAGGGGTTTGTTCCGTCACTGCCGCCTGAATCTTTCAAAATTGCAATTTTTAAGTGGAAAACGTAAAATCAAGCCAAAGCAATATCAGTGACCACCAAACAATGAACATTGTGAATAAACACGTCTGCAACAACACCAAAGACTAGTTATGCTAAACAGTGATACACCACAATATAAACTTTCATTTTTTGTGCTTACTTGTATTGACTGGAACCTTCTACCAAACTCCGTCATGCATGTTGAGGGCTTCAAGAACGCTCTACAGGAGCAACGGCAATAAATATGGCACTCTTTCTTTCCCTAAAATAAAAACACGTATTGGGAACTACAACGTATTAATACAGATATAGATACAGATACAGATTATCCTACTTGTTTTCTGTTAAGATATACTTACAATTTTACAATTATATTTGAATGGTCGGCACTTCATAGTTTCAAATTCAAAACAT
>JARWCS010242644.1:0-13486 GCA_034783895.1 Geukensia demissa
GTAACCATGCAGCTGTGAACAAGTAAAGTCTTTAAGAGAAAAGGTTAAAAGACAATAGAAAAAAACCAATCTCACTTAAATGAAAAAAATGTAGTTTTTAATTTTTTTGTTAAAAAGTTACCTTGTTTTTATATTTAAGTGACAATTTTGGTGGGACGACTTCGGATTGAACAGTCAAAGTATAACTAACCTCGATATAGGTATCATTATACATTTTAAGACGAAAGTTATTACATACATGTATGAAGCCTGTATTCTTTGTTTCTTTTAAAATTAACTATTTAAACTTATTAATACTGTACCTTTCGTTTTGAGTTTGCAAGTCGTTCGTCTCTCATTGGAACAGCCTCACCGGGTGTTTTCTTTATCCATATGACATAACCTATTCTACTGTAAGTGTAAGCCAAGGCTATTAATGGTATAAAATACTGCAGCAGTAGAATCACTAAACTGTATACAGAACGGTTCATTCCAGTAAAAACTTCAATACATTGTCCTTTAGGACACTGGTCTGAATCGTTAGAATAAACAATTTTCGACATAATGGCGGTTGGCAAAGGCACGGCACCAGACAAAATCCAAACACATATTAATACAAGCACTACTCCTTTGTTAGTTATTTTTGGTCTTAACGGATGTAAAATGGCAATGTATCTATCAATACTCATTGCAAGCATTGTAAGCGCACTGGAAAATACAGCAACAACCTGAATGTAAGTCCCTAGCGGACATGTAAACGACCCAAAAGGCCAATAATGAAAAATAAGGTTGGCCATTATTGTAATAGGGCACATAAGTGCCTTTGTTATATCACTAAAGGCAAGATTCAGAAGAAATAAGTTGGTGACACTTCGCATTCTCTGGTCATTTATAATGAGATAGGAAACTACACTATTTCCAAATATAGCCACAATTATAACAATACTATACATAACAAGAAGAAAACTCTCCCATGGTCCGATCTCCGATATACAAATGTCATCTACATTAACTACAGGAATAAAGTTGTCCGTACTGTTCTCCATGCTACTGTCTAGATCCTGAAAATAGAAGAAATTATTAATATAAGATTTACAGGCAAGGCCAATCACCTTGTTAACTAATTAATTTAGAGCAATTATTGGATAAAAACTTATTTTTGTAGCCATAAGAAATTCATAAGTCCTGCACCGGATAACCCTTAAAGTCCCAGCACGTGACGATAAGTCTTGGATCAATTCCGTGCTGAAGAAAATGAAAATAGCTAAGGCTATTGTAAATGAAAGGAAAACAAACTGTGAAAAGTATACACAGAAAGTATGCAGTTTAATCAGTGAAGGAGTTCTCGAATATTTTTTTATAATAGTGACGTTTTCAGCATTGATAATCTTTCCTTAACCCACTTAATGTTTCATACATAGTTGTACTTAACTCTGTTGGATACTGTGTCGTTTAAAAGGAAAAGGGAAAAACAAAACATCGATTACATTAGTTTAAAAAACATTCAACCGCAGATATTACTATAATGTGCTCCCAATAGTTTTTTAATTGACACATGTTCATGAAAATATATAATAAAACCTTGTTTTTATCGATAACATATACATATATCATATATACTTTTCAACAAAAGTTTAGCAACACTTGTAAATTTCCTAATTTAGCAAAAATTGAAATTTAAACTACATTAAACAATATGAAAATCTCTATTTAAAGACATTGTTGTAGTTGGAACAACTTATGCAAAAAATGAATACGGTAAACGTCAGATTTTTCGTCAAGGATACTCAGTTTTTCACAAAAATCGTATCAGATGATAGACTTAAAAAACAATAAACATGCAATGACTCTTGAAAACCGTAAATTGTTCAGCTGCTCACTGCATCTTTTGAAAAATAAAGGTGATTTGCCATTTCTGCCATGTTGTCGAGAAAGAGGTCCCAGAAGGAAGACGGTCAAACACACACCCTTTTTTATCGGCGAAGGCCAAATCTGAAATCCATCCCACGAACTGATTAAAAAAGTCAAAGTTGATACTGAAGTAAAAAAACCGTTTGTTTGTTTTGTTTTCTCAGAAAGGGATGTTAGAGATGCAGATAAATATTAGTATTTGGTCAAGTCTTTTAAGTTTTGCTCCATGATTACTACATTCCTCCATTTCTTAGTCTTAGTTTCAATGACGATCTTCACAAAATAAAAAAAATAACAAAACATTACATTATTATAGTATGTATTTCAAAGAATTACACATATGTCAAGTCAGTGAAACAGAGGATTATTATGGACGATAATTGTTACATTTGAATATCTTTTGGGGCCTTTTACAAATTACCGTAGGGTGTGGATAAATGTCCATTATTCCTTAGGGCAATCTGTATGTTTGCAATGTACACGTTTTTATGGCTGTCTAATGCACAGTCATACTACATATCCTTTTAGTTATGTTCATAGATTAACTGTACAAGTCTCTTGGAAACTAGAACTTAGTGGTACATGTATTTGTTTACATTAAAACATTGTCTTGATTGTATAAAACGTTGTCTTCAAACCAAATTATGTTTTGAAGCTGTCTATTCATTCTCTATCATGGTCATTTCGATAACCATTAATAATCTAAGTTTCTCTGTCAAATTATATATAGATTACAGCCTTGAAGAACTTTTAAATTCATTTATTAGGTCGATCGTTGTGTGATTTCCTGTTTATGATCATCCTTCCTCAGAATTAATTCAAATGTTATGTTGTTATATCCGTTTTGGAACATAACATGGTGTGTTGTTAATGAAATCAGATTCCTTGTCACGTCTTTTGATGATGTTTAAACGACTGACTATGTAATTTATCATTTTATCAGTAAATGTCTAATCTTTTCATATTTTACAAGCCGATGTGTGGCACAAAACGATTGAAGTATAAGAGAAGGTCATTCCATCTTTTAGTTTGCTTATCTAATGATCATAATATAATATAAATGCTTTTCATACAATATTACTCAAAGTATACAAATGATGCTACTTGTTCTATGTAAAGAATTCAATCGAGTTTTCCTCTACGGAAGAATTGGTTTTTGCAGACTAGAATAGCTACTCTGTTCTGTGGGTTGGAACTGATGACATCTCTATTCAGAATATTAGTAAGTGTTGCCAATACCAATCACTGATGTCAATAAAAACATGGTAATTTAATTGATGGCTTCCTTTCTCGTAGATTTTGCTTTGTACATAATAGCCAAACTCCCATACTGACAGCCATTGGCAATTCCTTCCTCCATACAAATCATTGATTATAATGCTTTAATAAAACTGCCAGAAGCAGAAAATAAAATCGGATGTTACTTAATTAAATGTAGTTTCGGATGTCAGTTCAATTTCAAAATTTAAATCGACAACCGAAAATGTGCAAAACATTGTATTTCATGTACATCAATTTGTGTATTTGTTTTGTCTGTTGCTGGTCAAAGTCTTCTTTCGAAATTAACGAGATTAACTGTGTAGATCTAAATTTTCATAGATTTTATATTTGTTCAAAGGTTTTGGTTTTTGGTTGTTAAGAGGATGAGATTTTACTGTAAAGAACTGGTTTGATATAGAAATGCAATATATGTTTCCAAAGTTAATAATACATTTCAAACTTTGATTCCAAAGCGTTAGACTAATTAATATGTATAAAAGTACTTGGACTATTAGCTGTAGATACCACGGAAATATTATCTTCTATCCAACATTTTATTCAGGCCTTATACTGGCAATACTTTTTATAGAATGGATGAAAAATAAAATGTCACTTGATAAAATATATTCAACAGTGATACACGTAAAGGAATTGACCGTGGTACTACTATGGGTCATAAATAGTTTTCGAACACATAAGGTAGAAGAACGCATATCAGCTGCATCACGTACGATTCCACGGTGGGTATATTTGTCCTTTGTTAAGCTGATTTTTTCGTTTTTGTACCAAATTTTTTCCGGTGTCCTGGCTTTTTTCTCCAAAAATATAAACAAACAGACGAAAATTTAATAGTATGAAAACTACAGGTTGATAAAAAAGATGAGACTATACATCAAACATTAGAAATAAAAATGATACACAATCGTCTTTTAAGAACGGTAATCGGTAATGTTATAAAAAACAAATGCCAGGCTGTATTCCAAAAAAACACATCATATCATTTTACAGTTTTTCTACTGTACAAAAAGTAGCCATTTTCTATTTTTAAATCCCCAAATAAAGAACTATTAACTAGTTAAACGACAGGTCCAACAAAAACCGTCAAAGATGGAATTTCATCGAAAACTAAAATTCTGACGTCCTAGATTTTTTTTCTAGAGAATCCTGGCTTTTTTCCGTATGGTCTAGGTTTATGCGGATCTTGTTGAAACTTATTTCTATTTTCTTTATATGTGGAACGATTCAGCTTTGTTTTTTTTTAATATAGACGTTTCGCCTGTACAAATAAACTATAAAATCGTTTACAGACATCTTACAAAATGAAATATTGAACTGTCAACAAACACACCGGAAAAATAATCATATCTCCTCCGGAAAAAATTCGGACTAAAAACCGAAAAAACTCATGCTGTCGCAGAACAACGATACCCACCGTGAATTCGTTTTGCGTACGATAGAGGTAAAGGTACGCGTATAAAAATTGTTCGTGACGAAAGTAATATGTTATATAGAGATACCTATGAAAATGACAAGACATATTAGGGTAAATGTTAAAGAGACCGCACTCCAACCACGATAAAAACATAGGGAATGTACAAATCTAGAGGTCTCCACAAGGCCTTCAACAAGGAAGAATAACACTCCAAGCTCTTAATCGTCCCAAATATAAAAAAACGTGTATACCTAAAATAATACTGCTTTTACAGGAATGTTACCAAAATATGTGGATATAACAAAACATAAAACACAAAGAAAAATATATGAACACAATTTCTGATTTAGGGACAGACACATGTGACATGTGGTGGGGTTAAATTAGTTGAGTGGGATCCCGAAAATTGAGTGGTCAAAGGATAAAATCAATTTTACAGACGCAATAGCTGTAAAGGACGTACTATAAAAAGCAAGCTCAGGGTGAGATTCCTGAATATAAGACACTAATTATATATATTTGTAATTCATAACAATAAAGAAATTATTCTGCAATGAGTGGAGCACAGGTTGTGACCAGGGGATTACCAACTCTATATCGATAACATCTACACATAATCCGTTAAAAGTAACACTAAGAAAAAATTTAGTAAATAATTCGATTATGTGCTCTTATTCCAAAGAATATAGTAAAATTTCAGGTTGGTTTTTAGGCCAACGTGACTTGTTCTTCATAATAGAGATCATATAATTACAAAAAAGTGAAAAAAGATGACTTTTACTTTTAAAAGAATTATATTATTATTCAATTGATCAGTAGTAAAAATATCATCAGTGTAGTAGGTTCACGTGACAAAGGGAAAGTCATTTAAGACATATTAGTCAACACTTGACATTAAGAACAATAAGTAGCCAAACATTGATGATTTAAGCACCGTATTATGTTAGCAGAATGCTGTTATCAAGTTTAATTTTCCCACATTTAAAAATTTATCTCGAGTGCGATTGGTTGATCAGTTTTATCCTAAAACTTGACGAAAATTTTATTGAAGGAAGTTGGCCTATTATTGCTATTTTTTTACCATTTTTTCAATAGATTAGGTTGATTGTTGTGTTTTACGAATAGTTTCACATTTTGTATTTCGGGTCCTTTTACAGCTTCCGTTATGTTTTTCACTCTGGTTCATTATTGAAGGCCGTGATGGGACCTGTAGAAGTTTAATTTCGACTGTCATTTGGTGGATGGCTGTCTCATGGATAATCATGCCACATCTTCTATTTTTATGCAACTTTTAGAAAAGTTAACATTCCAAATAGTTGTCTTATTTTTGTAAGTGCTTTTGTTTACAAATCATATAGGCAAAACTTTTGAAATTCAATTCGCTCGTTTTTTTAGAAATAACATTTTTAAAATTAGGTTGATTTCTGGATTTTTCATTCCCTGTTTATAGCAAGGGCCAATTAGAATTTCTGAAAAAAAATGAAAATATAACAAGCGAGCTTCCTTAATATCAATTTTGAAATCAGATTAGTTATCTTTAATAAATCTTTTAAAATCTCATTAAAGGTAATACGATTTTCTTCTTTGATCTTTTGAAAGAAAATCGTAAAAGACAATATTTATAGTCGATCGATGATTTTTTTATCCCGAGTTGTACGTCAGAGATATAATTACAGCAAGTAAAATCTGCCATACCCAGTAAATTATTTCTTTATAAATTTTTCTATTAAATATATGATTAAAATAAAAATTAACGCATGAAGTGATTAAAAACGGCTTCTTTCATCTTTTATCACCCGTGCACTAAACATTTATTGTTTTATCATACAATGGATAGGACTGTGTTAAATCAAATAGTACCATTCTGACGTCAACTTATATTCTAGTAAATAACACTAAAAGAAAACTGTGTTGCATCATTTGCTTTACAAATCTTGTTTGAAGCACATTTAAACTTGCTTCAATTAGTACACGGCAATATTAGGCATAATATAATTTGATAGCTCTTTGTCAGATAATAAAAAAACTCAGACTTTTCCGTAATTCTGTCAGCTTTTATATTACATTTAACAAGCCCTTTATACCAAATTAAAATGACGAAAGAGCATGCGTGGGCGAATTTAAATTACTTGAACGCTTCTACCAAAAAGTCAATATGTATTAAAAGACCAATGATTCTCAAAACAAAAACATCAGAGACAGCAGGGATATAATATGGAAACATTTTCCTTTTGAATCAAACTTTAGAATAAAACACATTAGACCATTAAAGTAAACGTCTGGTTGATTTATAGACATCCTTGTAGTGTTTAAGTCGTCATAAGTTTATTGCCTCCACTGCCAGAATACCACCACAATACCCGAAGCAGAAAGTAAGATATATAGTGTACGTTTTTTTCATTTATTTATTTCTTTTATCATTTCTTAATAATGTTTCCATAATACCAGAAGTTCTTCAATAAATATTAAAGATATTAGATATATACCTATAATTACTTGAATTTACATGTGAAAAATAAATTTCTCGAAAATGGTATAGTTATTTTCGGAAATGAAATGCACCGGCGCATGACATTTCCGCAAAATTAAGAAAATCCTTTTTTTCTTAAAGGATGTTGGGGTTACTTCAGTTCCTTTTAAATAATGGAATTTGCAGTCTAGCAACTTTATTACCAGATTATTACATTTTGGTCACAATGAAGATGATGGTTATACGCCCCTGATTCGACTTTAATTAATGTAAACGGCTTTATTTGTTTGTTTTTTTTTTTCAGAAAATTAATTTAATAATTTTCCTAATTATTACTCTCGTGGATAAATCCATTTTAAATTAGGATTAAGATACCTAACCAAGCTAAGCATAAAACACATTAGCTATTCTGGAAATGCGAGGACATTTGCGGAAATGAAATGGACCGGTAACAATATATCAGTGTCTTTACGACTGACTCGAGAAAACACATTAAATGGTCATTTATTTACTGTAAATTTTAATTGGAATCTCTTGATAAATGAGCGTTACTAGTGAAGATTCGATTGGGCTGATATGCACAAACCAATATCTAATTAGTGTAATGCAGGTAGAAATTATGATTTTAACATTCAGGATGTCCAGGACTTTATTTCTCGATATTCTTTGACCTGTATACACCAAGTATTAAAAAAGGCTTAAGTTATTGGGTACAATAGCTTGGAATGATAGACACCACCATTATCAAAATAAAGGAAATTAGAGAAAATCAAGGATCTAGACAATCTAAGAGAGGCTGTAAAGATTTTATCGGCCTCTTTAAATGACTGTATATTTCAAACTTCATGAAGAAAATAGTTATAAGTTATCAGAAACTGTGAGCATGATTCACACTTCTTAGGTAGGACAGTGCTATGTACCTTAGCAAGTTTGCCAGTAGAAATATTTATAAGAAAGCATATGGAATATATGCCTGAAAGACAAAGTCCACGTCTTTTCTGGTTAATTTGTGTGCTGCCTAATTTCTCATTGACCTGTTGCCTTTAGATCACTTGATTTTCGTGGGGCACGAAACAAGTTCTTAAAAATAGTGCCTTGCATTTCTTTCTTTTATCAAACAAGTTTTAGACTCAATAGAAAAACAACGATTGAAAATGCCTTAATTACACTGCGTACGAAGTCGTTTTATCCTTTTCATGACAAGCCTTATCTAGGCTTGTAAAAGCAGTAAATTTCGTGTAAATAATCATTTTCACGAGTCTCCAATATATTTTAAATTTTATCTAATTTGGTCCTGAAATAAGTTTTACTTGTGACATTCTTGCACTCTTATCTTGGAACCGTCAATGTATAGGAAAAGTGGTTAAGTTTGAGGAAACTCACTGTTCAATTTTGCTTCTGTGGATAATCTAGCTTTCAAGCAATGAGCTGGAAAATCAGCAAAAGGAAATTATCCAATTATGTTAATGTTCAGTATGACATTTGGCGAATGTGTGTTTCTACAGGTGATCGGCATGTCAAAGGGAACAGAGCGCAGGGCCTCTATCTTCGATTTATCCCTTAGTTCAAACAACGTAGACTTCACACAATGCTGTTAATAGAAATCAAGGGAAGGGAAAGTAGGCTCCATGATTTGGTTTGGTCTTTACTTGATGTACTTTCAATAAACAATTCTAAATTTGACTACTTTGTAAATTACATCTATTCCATTGAATTTCAAATCACGGACACCACAGACAACCATCTGTTTCATATATAGACTTGCATCTAGAAATGAGAGCAAGGGCTGGTTGATAACAAAGCTTTACGTCAAGAGAGATTACTTTGTGTTTTCCGTTGGGGACTTTACTTTCATGTGTATTAACATTCCTGTGTAACCTGCATATGGTTGTCGTTGTTTAGTTAGTCATTATTGTACATGTTTACCATTTTTTCATTAGATTTGGTCAATTGTCGTGTTTTATGTATAGTTTCGCATTTTGTATTTCTGTAGACCTTTAAATTCTACTGCCATTTAGTGGCAGGCTGTCTCATGGACTATCATGTCACATATCCTATTTTTATATATGGAATACATCTCAGATGATATGGCCTCCAGTACCTATGCATCCTATCCGGTTTTGTTGATAGAGTCTTTCTGCTAACAAGAAAACTGCTCAACAAACGACCTTTGGTGTAAACAGTCTTTGCTTTGGAAACTTTTGGTTGTTATCATGCCTTGATTGAACGTTACAAAAATTATATTTTAAAAAATGCCAACGGATAACTTCCCATTGTCGTTTACTCTTACTCCGTTCCTATACCGGTTGAGACTACCAACGATTGGGACTAACACTCGGCTTAGACCACTAGGTAACACGAAGGGTGACCTTGTAAAGCAGGAGCATTCTTCCGGAGCACTTAAGCTTATCCTCGATTTCATTTGGGTTCGTTTTACTTTAGCTTTAGTTTCAGTGTCGTGGTTTGTGAACTAATTGATGTTTGTTTCTTTGTGTAACTTGCTGTTGGTCATGGTCTTGCCTATCCTCCGAATTAACGATATTTTTGTGTTCTTTCTATTTTCGAATCACTGTCATGTATGTGTAAAAGAGGTCTGCGCCGGAACTTTTTAAAAGAAAATTTGATGCCATGTACAATTGTTTCCTATTGTCAATCTTTGCTTTCTAGAGTTATATTCACAGACATCCGATCTGGGATAAGTCTTAAAGCAGAAAATATATATAGTTCAGTCAAGCAAAATTCGTAACAATATGGAACCAGATTTTTTAGCACTTCATTTTCAGTGATACCATATATAATTTAGCTGCAGATAAATCACGTCAGTATTTTAATCCATTGTTTAGAACATCTTTATATATGTCAAGAATAATTGATGATACTTATCAGTTTAAGTAGGCAACAAGAGTAAATTACACGCAGCAGCTCTAAACAAATGTTGTCATTAATTTTACTTTTTAAACTTGAAGTGACATTCCCTTTTTATCATCTCTAGCCCGTACATAACATTGACTTCAATAATACATCAAAAATGACGAAAATTTCGTGCTTTTGAATTATTTTATTGTCTTTAAAATTAATTTTGTTTTGTTATGAGCAATATAACAAAAAACATTCAAGTGACATAATTCACATCAAAACAAACATTAAAACTACTAGGAGCGAAAAACAGCATTGATGCCACCACAAACACATGATGTTTACGACATAGGTAGTCCGAGTGGTTAAGCATTTGTTGAAACACGTTATTTTTTAACTTTATATAACAAACATTATAATTTAAAATGCTTATCGCAGAAGTAGCTGTGCTAAAGCTGTATTTAGCCCTATTATCAAGATTATTGAAAAATATCAAAACATCACATTTATATTTTTTTAATGTTCCTATTTGTATAATGATGCATTATTTTTCAAAAAATCATCTCCGCCTTAATTAAATGAAAAGTTTGCTTTTAAACTTGTTGATAGACCAGAATTTAAATTAACTTTTGAAAGTAATTTTGCTTTCATTTCTCGGTCATTTAAATATAGTTATAATTAAGATGCATTAATATAAGACGATGAATTAAGATACCATCAGGTCATCATTATTGGTGTCACATTCAGTAAAGATGTTTGGACATCTTCAAGAGACTCTCCATGGAGAGTTCCCGAAATACGAAATGTGAAACTTAATTAAAACACGATGGTCGACCTAATCTATTGAAAAAATGGTGAACAAATAACAATAAATGACTTATTAAGCAACGACAACCACTGGAATAGACACAGTAATTATGTTTAAACCCTTTGGTGAGTGCTCAAGCTTAAGCCTCCCCATAACCTGGGACAGTGGTATTACAAAACAGCAATGAAAACATGCAAATACAAAAATATATAGACAGAAAGTAGAAAACGTTATAGCATATATAAACTGTTTAGTTCCTTATCAAGCTATTAACAAGAAAGTCAATATTAGTACCAATAAAAACCATATTCAATGATTTAATAATCATGCTGTGGCGATATCCTTAACGGATAAGTTTATTAACCATGAAGATTTTGTTTAGATTTCCGAGCTTTTTTTACAAACTTTCCGTAAAACGTAGGATGTGATATCCCATGATTCATAAGATGATTAAAGGTACATCCAACTTTTGAAACCAAACCTTTATAATTATAAAAGAATTTAGTAAATGTTTTAATCATTTGTAATAACGAAGTCCTTGACTTAATAATTTGACAGTTATACAGAGGTTGCGTTAAACGTTGCTACAAACACGTGCATAACAAATTAAGAAATATATCATGCAACCGCATAAAGGAGCCAATGGAACTTTCCCGTCAAAGAAATTAACAATTGGGAATGAGAAATCGTCTCTCCTGTCATAATTTTGGTAGAAATTTTAACATGAGAAATGTACACATCTAAGTCAAGAAATGGCATTTGAGGCTATCGTTATTGGCTTGATTCAATGTTTATTCTGGTGGATAAATCTCAGTAGTGTATTTTATAGAAATCTGAATTATTAATGGAAAAGATATCATCAAGGTGGCGGTAGTTATTGTAAAATTTGTCTATGTATTCAGATATATAGGGATCCTTGTGAAGTCTGACCATAAACTGAAATTCATAACAGTAAAGAAACAAATCTGCTATTAAAGGAGCATAATTTGTGCCCACTGTAATTCTTGAAACCTGTCTATAAATATTATTGCTGAAACGGATAAAAATGTTATCGAGAAGGAAATAAATAGAATCAATCATCTCCTCACAGGTCCAGTAAATATATCTTATATATATTTAAAAGAAAGAATACGGAATATATTCCAGAAAAACACAATCGCATCTTTTATGGATTTTGCACTGCATAATTTCTCGTTAAGCTGTTGCCTTAGTTCACTAGATTTTCTTTGGGCACAAAAAAGTTCTTAAAACCCAGTGCATCGTCAAAGAAAAATGACCTTCCTCTACTACAGCAAATGTACTTATGATTTGTTTTATCGAAACAGCATTCAATCAAATATGAGAATTTCTGTATAAGATAATGTTTAAGTGTAATATAAAGAGTGGAGAAATCATAACTATCAACAGTTTCAAGAGGTTTTTCGAAAGCAGGTAATTTATCCAAAACTTTGGAGAATTTTTACACTCCAAAATTATTTTATACCATAATGTTCGTAAACTTTATTATAGTAGTTCATGATATGTTTTCACTTTAGACAGAGCACAGGTCAAAAGGACACAAAGGTTCATAGTACACTTACTGGACGCTGAACTAAAACGGGACTTGAAAGATTTTTATGTAGTTTAGGCAACCAATACATGGTAGGGACTTAAAAAGGTTCAGCAGGGGCCTTAAACTTATCTGGGGAAGTAATGTGTCTGTCTACTATTTGACTCTCTGTTGAGTGCATTGCTTGGAAAGTAGAAGAATTAAAAATTCCCTTCTTAAGTAAATCTGTGTAGTATTTACGACATACCACGACCACATTGATGGGGACTTTATAAGCCGGTACAATAACGAACCGAGTTCCGAGTTTTTGAAGACTAGCTTTAATTCTAGAAATTCAAGTGACTTTATTTGTATTTTCCAAATGTTTTCGAGGTGTGCTATCCGGATATTTACATTTTTTTTGGCATTTATTGATAAAAGCATAAAGAAATTTTTTATCGGCATTTTCTGTCACACAGCATTTTTTGCAATAAAAATTAGAAAGATCGTCAAAAATGACTCTGCTACACTCATACAAGTCAATATTTGAAGCAGGACGATATTTAGGCCATTTTCGTAAAAAGTTTATTACCTCTCGCTCTTCAACGATTTTAAGGTCTCCGATAATAATATGGTCATACATGAAGGGTTCATATGTCACAGTCTCATGTAGTAGGAGTGTTATCTTCAGTATTAAATCTGATGTAACTAATGTTAATTAAAAATTATTTTTACTAGATCATTTTTACGATATAATTGGTGATTAGAATTTATCAAAATATGGAGGTATGAGATTTTGAACGGTTCCGCCATTAAATGTACTAGATCAGTCAGACAGAACCTATGATGTGGGCGGCACATGTATGTTGGAAATTATATAGATCTCCTGTATTAAAATTGAATGACAAAGAATATTATTTCAAAGTTCCCTAACAAATCAACTAAATTATGTACAGATCAAAGCTTTATTTACTTGAAGTTTTCAGAGTTTTCTATGTAATTTGTTTCATTTTTATATTTCCATAACAAAATACAAACCAATATTCTTTAACAAAAACATCAGTTTATGATCTGAAAAAGTAATTAGAAGATACCAATGGGCAGACAGATATCGTTAAGTCGGAAGACAGACAAGACCATGGCCAACGAAATAAAATAAAAGACAAAATAGAACACACGACATTACACTGAAAACTAAAGCTGGAGTAACACGAACCCTACGAAAAACCAGGGTGATTTCAG
>JARWCS010242864.1:0-13484 GCA_034783895.1 Geukensia demissa
TTTTTTTTTTTTTTTTTTTTTTTTTTTTTTGTATTTTAGCCAATCAGAAATAAAAATCGTCCACGGTGGCCATGTTTTTTTTTGCGGATTGGGATGAAATGAAACTGTGTAAAGGACCTTCTATGTATGCCTCCTGTAAAGTTGGACACCATTTGGCCTAACGGTTTCAGGAGAATTCTTTATGTTTCAGCCAATCAGAAACAAGAATCTTCCATTGCGGTCACGTTTTTTTGTTTGATCGAAACAAAATGGGTAAATTTTTTAAAGGACATTCCTTAGATGTACCCTGTAAATTCTGGTTCCATTTGAGCTAGCGGTTTCAGAGAAGATGTTTTTTTTTTGTTTCAGATAATCAGAGAATCATTCATAGCTGCCATATTTTTTGTCTGATCGGTACAAATTGAACAAACTTTGTAAAGGACCTTTCATAGATGCTTCATGTAAAATATTGTTCCATTTGGCCATGTGGTTTCACTGGCGATTTATTTATTTTTTATTTTTGCCAGGCAGAAACAAGAATCATCCATGTTTTTGTCTGATCGGGACCTTCCATAGATGCTGCTAAGTTTGGTTCCATTTGGACAAGGGTTTCAGAGATGATTTTTATGTTTCAGTCAAGCAGAAACAAGAATTGTCCATGGTGGCCATGTTTTTATTCTGATCGGGACGAAATGAACAAACTTACATAGAGGCTTTATAAAATATTGATCAATTTGGCCAGGTGGCTTCAGAAGGGATTATTTTTTATGTTTCAGCCAAACAGAATGGTGGCCATGTTTTGACAAAATGTACCAACTTTGCAAAGGATCTACCATAGATTCTTTGTGTACAATATTGATCAATTTTCCCAGGTGGTTTCAGAGGAATGATTGTTCTATGTTTGAGCCAAACAGAAACAAGAATCTTCCATGGTGGCCATGTTTTTTGTCCGATCGGGACAAAATGTACTAACTTTGTAAAGGATCTACCATAGATGCTTTGTGTAAAGTTTGACTCCACTTGGCCACGCTGTTTCAGAGATTTTTTATGTTTCAGTCAATTAGAAACAAAAATTGTCCATGTTTTTGTCCGATCGGGACTATTGAGCAAATGAGCAAACTTTGTAAAAGACTTGCATAGATGTTTCATATAAAATATCGTTCCATTTGGCAATGTAGTTTCAGAGATGATTTTTATATATTTCAGCCAATCAGAAACAAGATTTGTTTTAGTCCGGTCAGGACAAAATGAGCAAGTTTTGTGAAGGACTTTCCATAGTTGCTTCCTGTAAATTTTGATCCTTTTGGCCTGGGGGTTTCAGAGGAGATGATTTTGTATGTTTCATCGAATCAAAAACAAGAATTGTCCATTGTCCCCATGTTTGTTGACGAATCAGAATGAAATACGCAATCTTTATAAAGGACCTTATATAGATGCCAGGGGCGGATGCAGGTTTTTGTGTTAGGGGGGACGAAAATGGTTGGGGGTCTAGGGACCGCTTAAAGTCCCCAGCGGGTCCAGGGCAGAGCCCTGGTAGGGGGACCAGGGGGCGAAGCACCCCGGAAGCTGACGGGTTTTCAGTATATTGAAGCTTTTCCTGGCCGCAAATATGAAGCATTTTCCTCTTTCTCTCTCTCTCTCTCTCTTTTTTTTTTATTTATTTATTATTTTTTTTTAGAGGGGGCGAACGTCCCCTTCGCCCCCCTCTGGATCCGCCACTGGATGCTTCCTGATTCAATTTGGACCAGAGGTTTCATTGGAGTTAATATGTGAAAAGTTTACAATGGACGGATGCCAAAAGCTCACATGGCTTTTGGTCAGGTTAACAAAATCAGAGGGTCTATGGAGCCTGTAATCGCTGACCTGGCAAATTTTTTGTTGAACTGTGTCTTTATTGTCTTTATTGTTTTACAATTTGCTACATGATTAAATAGGACTATCAATTTATTGACATGGGCCAATCAGAACACATAATTGTTGTGAGAAACACATCTGGAACATTTGTACCCTCTTTAGTTTCAGTTGATGTTTGCTAAAGATCTATACATGCATGATAGCAAGTTTCATGTAGTATCTGAGAAATACTCATTGATAAAATGAAACCAAAGTCAATAGTAAAATGTTGGTCAATGGCCTATTTTTGGTTCAATCAAGTTAGTCTACAAATGAAACATTTACACACTAATACACATGATGGTTGGTCAGACAGTATGTGGGAACACGAAACTGACATTTTAGAGTCAATGATGGAGGAGTGACCATTCTGTAAGATTCCCAAAGATTAACTGCACACCATCCTTAATTTGCAAGCCATGCAGTATGCGACAAAAAGCTTAACTAGAATCAATGATGCATGAAAAGTAGGCCAACTTGACCTATTTTGGCTGAGATGCTGGGAGATTCCTCAAGAAGGATCTGCATACCAAGCTAGATGGTGTCACATCAGTTTCTGAGAAAGAAATAGTCACTAATGCATGGAAGTAGGTCATGGTGATCTATTTAGGGGAGGAGTGGGGGATCTTGCTAACATGAAGGTAGGCCACAGTTTGAGGATACAAGTTGGACATAAAACTTATCCAGTTATGATTTATGAAAAAACGGTCATTATGACCTATCTGGAAGGGATCATGTCGGACTCCCCAAGAGTCATCTACACAGCAAATTACATGTAAATGTAGCTGATGGTAGGCCAGTCAGTATCCGAGTTTCTTCATGGCAGTCATTTTTAACTTATGACCAGCAAACGATTCACAAGTGAATAAGAGTGTAACGATATACCGGTATATCGCAGTATTTTTTAACAAACCCGCTACACCGGTACAATATCTTGCATATCGACATTTTCTGGTACGATAAGTATTTGGAAAGTTTAATATCTACATGCTTGAAATTAGCTGTTGTTGACATGAAGACATAAAATATAAAATTATGACCAAATATCATATTTTATACATAAAGATACAGATTTCTACCTCTTAGCACAATATTTTTAAGAATTACCATACAAAACAATTAAAAAGTATAACAACGAAAGGCGAAAAATGAGAAGTCGGTACGTATCGATATTGTATTGATATGTCTCGATACGTTTTTTTCATTTACGATACTCATCCCTACAAGTGAATAGTATGTACAGGACTGTCTAACAATCATTTCTCCAAAGCAACAATTCAATACTTTGCATTTTCTGACAAGAAAATGTTTGAAATCTGGACCAATCACAATACATAATTGACCCTGGCTGTGATGTTGAATTTCAGATCAGTGCCAGATTCACAATTCAGATAAAGTACTACCTGTCTTACATTGCTGCTAATTTAACTCGAAATCTGTTCAGTAGTTTCTTGGAAAAAATATGAAAATGTGAAATTGCCATCTAAGGGTCCATTTTTAATTCCCGATCGGCAAACGATTCACAAGATGAGTACAGGACCATCTAACAATCATTTCTGCAAAGTAACAATCCAATCCTCTTTGTAGTTTCTGACGAGAAGATGTTTGCAACTTGGACCAATCAGAACGCATAATTGGCCCTAGCTGCATGTTGAATTTCGGATTGGCACAAAATTCACAGCACCAAGACGAAAATGTGAAATTCCAAAAGGGTCCAATATTAAACTAAGTTTCATCATGGTGGCCATTTTGAATTTCCTATCAGAAAACAATTCACAAGTTAGTATAGGACCATCTAACAATCATTTCTGCAAAGTAACAATCCAATCCTCTTTTGTAGTTTCTGACAAGAAGATGTTTGCAACTTGGACCAATCAGAACGCATAATTGGCCCTGGTGGACATGTTGAATCACAAATCTGGTAAACAACCACCTGCCTAATATTTGTGCCAAGTTAGGTTGAAATCTGTACAGCAGTTTCTGAAAAGAAGGCAAAAATGTGAAATTCCCATAGGGTCCAATGTTTCGTCATGGCTAGGGATGAGTATTGTAAATGAAAAAGCATATTGTTAAATCACAATCAAACAAACAAGCTTTTTATAAAGCAGATTAATTGGTGTCTATAGATTATTTAACTTCAACATCACTTGGGTATTTTTTGTTGAAATGTTCAATACTGCCAACAAATGCCTAGCATCTATCACCTACGATACAATCGCTATATAAAGGCTATGTGACATACAGTAAATAAAGTATTTTGATCCACAATTTTCTGTTTTGTTTTATCTATTTATTTTCTATACTTATTTATCAAAAGTTAGACAAGGCACAGGCCTCATCTGCCTCAATGGCTGTTATAAATACGTCTGATATCCAACCAGATCTTGCCAAGAACTATTTCTTGCCATCAGGGTTTTTAGGAAATATTTTAAATTCTCTTTACTGAAGGTCAGAAATCCATCTATTTATTTTCAGTTTTTTTTAAAAATTCAATTACTTTTTTGGTAAAAGCATATGTCGGCACGATTTAGTAGTTGTGGAGATCTGGTCAGATACTAGTAACACAGAAAATATTCCAAGCAAATGAATATACCTATGCCACTGTGGTGCCGGCCTTCATGAGGTAAATCCAACTTGTTCAACATTTGTATCATTCCTTTTGGATATTCAGTTGTGTGGTGGGCAAATGCCTAAATACACATATAGATATACAATGAGATTCATAGGCAAATGGTTTTGTAGACATAAAGTTATAAATATCAAATGGACTGACATTATTTTGTGTACAGAATGTATTGACAACAGCTTTGTGATTATGTTTCCTAAGATGCTTTAAGAAATCTTAAAATTATAAAATAAATAAGATGCTTTATACTTTAAACATCTGAAAACTACTTAAAACTCTGACATTTAGAAAGGCCTAATCAACTGCATATCACACACTTGCCAATAAAAATAAAAAAAATTATTTCAAAATGTTGTCTTAAAAAAGTGTCTTTTTGTACTTATAAAAGTAAGACAATGAACTAATGTCAGCACAGTTCACTTCAGAAATCGGCTTCTTTCAAATTTATCATATTTTAAGCTGTTTTTGATTGACACAAACTTTATAAAAATAACAGTCTCACTTAGACGTTGATAAATAAGTAATATTTGCGCAAATTTATTCAATGATTTCTGCAAATCTGGGTAAGTTGTATTGTCTATGGGATTTTTCATGCAGAAACGAGATCTCACTTTGGAGGATTTTCTTAAATTAGCTATTAAGAACCCCTTTCATGTCACAAGTCCAAAGTTTTGGTAATTTTATGATAAGATAAATATAATTCACAGTTTAACACCATATTTAAAGCAATGCAACCATTATTTAAGAAATTTGATTTTTTAAGTACCAAAAAATTACTATAGAAATTTTTCCATTCAAATAACTTTTTCACCAGTAGTAAAAAAATCTCTGAAGGAAGAAGAAAAAAAATTGCACTAAAAGTAACGACATACCAAGGTACATTTTCAGTGAAAGGTATGTCGACTACATCTTATTATACAATCATAAAATTGAAAAAAATGTGATTTCCAGAGTGAGCTGTGCTTACAGTTAATGTCCTTGCACCAGAAGTATGAAAGTGAAAAGATATGGGTAAATGTCAAAGACCACGAGAAAAACAGATGGAATTTACAAAAAAAGAGGTTGTGGTGGTGGTTGATGGTTTTTAACATCCTACACAGCAAATAAATGCTCTCAGTCAGACAGTATAAAAGAGTCATTAAATAATAATTAGATAAAGCTGCACTGCCATGTTCATATATAGATATATATATTCAGAGTTATGGCGCTGAACATACCAGATGAAGATGATGTCTATTAAAGAACCACTTCATACTAAAAATATGTGTTCATCAACACTTTAATAACCCTATGAAACTAATAAAATAAGCATTAGATTTCTTACAATACTGAAAACAAAATCATGTAATGATTATAAGTTTAAATGAATAAAATGTTGTCAGATACCTAGGCAGTCACCATTTTGAATATAGTGCCACCAACAACGTTGTCATGAAAGCATGCACTCTCTTGGATTTGTGCTTTATTGGGTTTTGTAAGTCATGTGACTATATTTGCACCAATCAGGATGCTAATATTCAATATTCAATAATCAATGCAACATCAAATGCTATTATTAGGTTTGTATGTGTAATTTCGCATCAGTCTACAGGAGTTACCTTTCTTTGATGACTATAATTTACAGTTTACCTTTTTTATATTAATCCATCTATTAAAGTATGGTTTTCTTTCAAGGCCAAAATATCTAAGTTGTGAAGTTAACCTGCAAAGTAGATGAAAAATATTTTTTTAACAATAAATCATCCAAATTATGATGGAATAAATCATTACCAGTTTTTTTGCCCCAATGTTCCTTCATGGAGGATACTTGATATCAGAAATAAAAAAAAAAAAACAATTAAGTGAATAACCGACAAAATTTACTAACAAAATATTCAGTGAAATTATATAATTTAATGAAAACATATTGAACTTTCAAATATAAATTATCTTAAATAAATAAAAATGTTTCAAAAAGCAAAAAAACTCAATTTAATGTAAAATGTGAAATAAGTTAAACTTTGTGTTGTGTTTTGAGTTCAATATAAAGGTCAAAATCAAATGCTAAACAGTTGTCAACAGTAAATTATCAAAGTATTTCTATTATTGGAGCAAAGAAACGTCTAGATTCTAATGGTAGCATCATCTCTGAACTGCATTCAGTGTAGAATTAATTGAAATTCCAGCGGTGTGGAGAGGTGGCTTGATTGCAAGCCTTCTCTTAGTAGTAGTCAATGTAAATGTAAATCCATGCAGAAGCAACTAAATAGCTGAATAATTACAAGAAATCCTCAAAAGTGTTCAATATAAAATACTAATTTTTCAAATGTAGAATTAACTATTGAAATCAAACTAAATAAAACAGTCGAGATTTGTAAAATGCATCAAACAAAAGTAAATTTAGTCGAAAGGATCCAAATTTTTATAATAAATAAATAAATTTAATAGACCTTCTTGAAGACACCAATGTCTTGGAGACATGTTTTAAGACATGATGTCTTTAGCTCTCAGAAACAACAAGTAATTTTTTAAGGTTGGTTAATCAGGTCTCTTATTTATTTTTATTTATCTGTGTACTTCAACTTCAAATGTTAAATTTTATGCAGTTGTTTTTTTTCAAAGTTTGTTATATGTTTTTTTTTTTGCAGAAGACTGTCCCATGTTAAGGGGATGGATTGAATAGTCACAAACATTTTAACCACATACTGTGTGTTCCTTTTCTAAACAAGGAACCTGTAATCCAGTGGATGTTGTTGTTTTTATGTTTAAGAATTACTTGTTTTACATTGTTTTCTATTTTTGGAACATTTTACAGCTTGCTGTAGGTTGTGAAAATTTGTCAGTTATTGGAGACCTCAGGAAACCTAAGATCTTTGTAATTTATATATGTTGTGGATGGCAATCTGATAGACAATAAAACAACATCTCCCTTTCCTAAAGAGGAGATCCCCACCACTTCCAAACTATGGAAATTTGTTGCAGAAAAAAACAGGGACAATAACTGAGATATGAGTTACGTTTTTTTTAAACTTTTCTATTGGCTTACATCCTTTGACAAGGTAAGATATTGAAGGGGTCCTCAAGGGAGAAAAGATGTTATATATGATAGCTAGAAAAACTGTCAAACAGCTTATTTATTAATTAAAAAATGGTTCAATTTGAATGCTTTTTATTAGAATTTTGTTATTATTTGAATGAAATTTCAACTAAATTATGATACCTTCACAAACAGTAACAACAATGCATTATGCCTATGATGTCAGCCTTAAGAGAAAAACATCTAAATTATAGTGAAAAGCATGTTTAATTAAAATATGCCTTCTGGCTTTAAGTAAATAAATTGTTACTTTAAAAGTATTACATAACCAATTTTGAGAGACTATATGTGAAAAACACATCAATTATAGATGTACTTACATGGTTCTTAAATCCCAGTCACCACATGTTACAAATATAAAGGTGTTTTCAGGATTTAACAGATCATTTTCTATCATCCAGTTATCAAATTGCTACAAAATGTAAGGATATACATAAATACTATTATGCCAGAAATAAGTATCATATCTTTTATAAAGAATCCATTGTGAAAATGAATATATATATACCAGTAGGTGATTCTGTCCTGTTCATGGTAAATCCACTGGAACAACAGTGGTTGTTGTTTTATTACTCATTTATTGTTATTTGTTCACCATTTTTGTAATAGATTAGGTTGATTGTCATGATTTATGTATAGTTTCACATTTTGTTTTTCTGGGCCTTTTACAGCTTCCATTATGGTAAGGACTCTGGTTCATTATTGAAGGCCTTTTAATAATTTTGAACTAAACTTTTAGCACCCAATCCATTGTATTGTATCACTAATTACCTGTAAAACTTCCTCTATATAAGGTTGTCCATCTACCATTTCTTGAATTATGCCAGTTAACTGAAACGTATATGAACTTTTTATTTACAGAGTAACATATTGATATAATACCGTTGCTATAATAAAAAATTGTACAAGGTAAACAAATTTGTTCACTTCCTTCCTGTTTTAACATTTTACTTAATCACTTATAATTTTCATAATTCTACACTGCAGTAATGTCATCCACACTTCAAAAGGTAAATATAATTGTAGGCTTAAATCAAATGCATCGAAATAATTTTTCTACATATTTTTTCTTATGCAAACTTTTCTCATAGCAGTTAATTTATGTGTTATCTTGTGATGTATATTTTGAGGTGTATAAAAACAATCTGTGCTTACAAGGACATACAAAAAATTAATAAAATACAGTGATCCCCCTCTAAACCGGTCACTCAGAAAACTGGCCAACCTCTGTTAACCGGTCACCATTACTAATACCCCAATGGTATCGGCTATTATAAATTAACCTCTGTAATCTGGCCACCCCTTTAAAATGGCCAAAATTTTCTGTCAGAATGATGGCAGTTTAGAGAAGTTTCACTGTATATCATTATTATCAAAATTTTAATAACCAAGAGAACTGTTTCAATTTTGAATTTTTATTATTAAACTATTATCTTACCTCTGTACAAAATGGTGTTAATTGCTGGTGAACTTTTGGCTGAACATACTTATGAAAAATTGATTCTGTCTGCAGGGTTACAGAGTTGACCTTTAACACTGGAAATTCAATTATTTCCTGAAAATAAGAACTATTATAAAAATATAATATTCAAACAATGTAAAATTAGGTTTTAGTAAGCACACAGTTTGTTGACATGAGAAAGTCATAAAAATAAATCCTATAATTAGATTGAACAAAGTAACAATCTGTATGATGGACAAAATGTGCTGGACAGTTATATAATGAACAGATAATCTTAAAGCCTCCAAAACTGGCAAAATTCACACCATGACTCCTTTTTTCTAAAAAATGATAAAAGAAAGAAAAAATCTTCTCAAAAATGATAACAGAAAGAAAAATTCATTGGCATGAATCTGAAAGCTCTCATCGAAATAAATGGAATTAAATAGATTTCCATTAAATTAGGATAAAAAATTTTCTACTTCCTGTCTATATATCTTTATATTTGCATTTGCACAACCAATGTTTTCTTTGACTTCTAAAGATATTTAAACACTAAATCCAATTGGACATGTTTTTGTTGATACTGTATAAAAGGAAATCTTGGTTTCCTGATGTGTTGCTTTCGGGTTTTGAGCTAGTAGACAGCAACTGCAAGGTCTCTTTCGAGGCTGATACTTTTGTTGTATTATGTATTATTTTTTTTTATATTTGTTGTTGGTTTTCAGTATCCATCCCAAGCCAGGAACCTGTAGTTCAGTAGTTGTCGTTATTTCCTAACTTCCCAAATAATGTGATGTTCCTAACTTCCCTAATAATGTAACGTTCCTAACTTCCCAAATAATGTGACGTTCCTAACTTCCCAAATAATGTAATGTTCCAAACTTCCCAAATAATGTGGTTTTCCTAACTTCCCTAATAATGTGACGTTCCTAACTTTCCAAATAATGTGACGTTTTTAACTTTCCAAATAATGTAATGTTCCTGACTTTCCAAATAATGTGACGTTCCTAACTTCTCAAATAATGTGACGTTCCTAACTTCCCAAATAATGTGACGTTCCTGACTTTCCAAATAATGTGACATTCTTAACTTCCCAAATAATGTGACGTTCCTAACTTCCCAAATAATGTGGCATTCCTAACTTCCCAAATAATGTGACTTTCCTAACTTCCCAAATAATGTGACGTTCATAACTTCCTAAATAATGTGACATTCCTAACTTCCCAAATAATGTGGTGTTCCTATTTTCCCAAATAATGTGACGTTCCTTACATCCCAAATAATGTGGCGTTCCTAACTTCCCAAATAATGTGACGTTCCTTACATCCAAAATAATGTGGTGTTCCTAACTTCCCAAATAATGTGACGTTCCTAACTTCCCAAATAATGTGGTGTTCCTAACTTCCCAAATAATGTGACGTTCCTAACTTCCCAAATAATGTGACATTCCTAACGTTCCTAATAATGTGGCATACCTAACTTCCCAAATAATGTGATGTTCCTTATTTCCCAAATAATGTGACGTTCCTTACATCCCAAATAATGTGGCGTTCCTAACTTCCCAAATAATGTGGTGTTCTTAACTTCCCAAATAATGTGACGTTCCTAACTTCCCAAATAATGTGGTGTTCCTAACTTTCCAAATAATGTGATATTCCTAACTTCCCAAATAATGTGGTGTTCCTAACTTCCCTTATAATGTGAGGTTCCTAACTTCCCAAATAATGTGGTGTTCCTAACTTCCCTAATAATGTGACATTCCTAACTTCCCAAATAATGTGGTGTTCTTAACTTCCCAAATAATGTGGTGTTCCTATTTTCCCAAATAATTTCTAATAATGTGGCGTTCCTAACTTCCCAAATAATGTGATGATCCTAACTTCTCAAATAATGTGATGTTCCTGACTTTCCAAATAATGTAATTATCCTAACTAGTTTTCTCTGTTTTGTCTTGGTGTGTGTTTTCTCTCTATTGTCTTGTGGTGTATGTATGTTTTGTCTTGGTTTGTATGTTTTCTATGTTTTGTCTTGGTGTATGTGTGTTTTGTCTTGGTTTGTATGTTTTCTATGTTTTGTCTTAGGTTGTATGTTTTCTATGTTTTGTCTTGGTTTGTATGTTTTCTATGTTTTGTCTTGGTTTGTATGTTTTCTGTTTCGTCTTGGTGTATGTTTTCTATGTTTTGTCTTGGTTTGTATGTTTTCTATGTTTTGTCTTGGTTTGTATGTTTTCTATGTTTTGTCTTGGTTTGCATGTTTTCTATGTTTTGTCTTGGTGTGTATGTTTTCTATGTTTTTTCTTGGTTTATGTTTTCTATGTTTTGTCTTGGTGTATGTATGTTTTGTCTTGGATTGTATGTTTTCTATGTTTTGTCTTGGTTTGTATGTTTTCTATGTTTTTTCTTGGTGTATGTTTTCTATGTTTTGTCTTGGTGTATGTTTTCTCGGTTTTGTCATGGTGTGTTTGTTTACCCTGTTTTGAAGGGTTGTTGGCAAATGAATGGTGTAATCTTTTGTGGTGTTTGGAATTTTTGTCACTTCTGTTATTCTCTTATTTACATTAAAAAGAAATCAAGAACTTTAACCCGTAGATGGTTAAAAGCAAAACCATAATACTTGTTTTGGCATTTTTGTGGATGGCTGTCTCTTTGCCAATCAAACCAAATCTCATAGTATTTTTATGTTTATGATTAAAGGAATTCGAAGATTTCCTGCTTGAGAAATAATTATCAGTGTTTGCAACACCAGCACCCATTACAAAACTTAATTTTTTGGTGAGTTTCTTGTGGAAATGTTAGCATTAGACTATTAACCTCACAAGCATACTTTATAGGATCGATTTGTTTTTACAAATAAAAATAAAAATATACTATTACATGTAAAAAAAGTTTTGCAATGTTTATTCTATAATTTTGCAAGACATTGTTGTAGGGTCTCTTTTCCAAAAAGTCCATGGAATAATCAGCAAAGGCCAAATCTGAAATGTATGCCCCAACTGATTAAAAATGCCAAATTTGATGTTCTATCTCAACATTGAAGCATTTGTAATGAGTTGTATGCCATAATCCATTTTCTAATGAGGAAAAACCAGCTCACTTTCAAAGGACACATGTTTATTTCGTTGTTTTGTGTAATATGAAGGCAAGGTGTTTGGCTGAAAATGCAAACAATATCAAAAATTTATCTTCCATAAATTTTTTTCTGTAGGCTTTTGTTACATGTACTATGGCAAAATTTTAACACAAGCAGGAAATTTGATGTTGAACTGACGTAAAATGGTGACATCACTAATTGATGTTAAACAAGAATAAATAAATTTAATTCATCCAATTGTTGTAAACCAATATTTTTTCCTTCATAGGTTTGTTTTATCTGTTTTACTCTGTTTAAGTAAACATACTATAATTTCATGTGTTGCAAAACTGTTTTTGAGTAGTATATATGTAAATGTATTTGAATTTAACAAAAAGCATACAGTACAGAAAAGATGTTGCCATGATGATTTGCCATGATAGTGGAGCCACTCTCTTGGTGGTACTTTTGTATTTTTTTTTCATTTTCATATATCATCCTTTTTTCTTTTGTATTTAGCCCAGTCACTGCCATCACTCTATCATGTCTTTAAGCACAATGAATTCACTTGCTTTTAGCTTGATAATAGTGACTGGACTATAATTTATATTATTACAGCAATTTAAATTTTAAACTTGAAAACATAGAAGGCTTCATACCTTGTGTTACACAAGGTTGATGTCCTTCCCAATGGCTTTGGCTATATATTTTGTTTTGTTTGGATACTTAATTTTGCAATATTTGTATCTTGGCTTTCTTATGTTGTGGTTCTATTGCTACTAATGAGAAATAATCCTTGAAATGTGCATATAGCATATACAAATTCACAAATTTATTCAACATTGGTAAACTTGTAAAGTAGCATTTAGTTCTGAGATCCTATATGAACATCAAAGCAGAATCTCAAAGAAAAAATAGAAGATCCAACAAAAAGAACAATTTTTTTTAAATCTCTATTGATATTCAGTTTAAGAGAAACTTTTGTTGAAGCCAGAGGCTTCAATGATATTTTTTGTTCTTGCCTTACCCACTTTTAGTGATGAAAGCAATTCTAAATAAAGATTAGATATTTCGGACTCCAGACTTATAAAGAGTTGTTAAAATTCAATCAACAAAAAAATAGAAAATCAAATATTTTCTTAAAGCTATCTACCTGTTGTCGTTATTCAGTCTTTTCATATCTCTGGATTTGTAAGCGTTGTCTCCCATATGGGACAGTATATTGATATAGTTATAAAGTTGAAATTTCTGTCTTTATTTTTTAGTATTTTATTTCATCTACAGATTTTTTGCAAAAATCAATCTTTTTGTTTATTTTACCAGTCAGGGGACCGACTTGTACAGGTCAGCACTTTTTGACCTGATGAAGTCAGTTTGCACTGACCTTATCAAGTCAG
>JARWCS010242974.1:613-13480 GCA_034783895.1 Geukensia demissa
CCCCCCCCCCACGCGAGACGTACGTACACTTGGTATGGGTCGCCTGTTAAATGTATCGATGAATCAATTAGAATCTTTGAACGATATGCCATAAACCTAAGTTTTTGTTGGATTATCATTTATCCCAGAACTAATCCATAAGCTAGTATTTGTATAGATTGAATCCAATATATGTTGCTGCGAAAATTGGCTTTTCCTAAAATATTAATCAATATCCGATGCACAACAATTGTTAGACCACTCATACACAGTATTGTGCAAACAAACAGTTATTTTCATAACCAGTACAAATTTCTTTGATTAAAGGCGACACGCCGATATTTTATCATTTATCGGATAGGGCAAATTCACATAGCATGCATCATTATACTTAGACTACAATAGAAAGATCGAGCTAAGTTGAGGAAATCTCTCCGAGACAGCCAAACATTCTCTTAATGTATAAATAATTAACGTCTTTATGCAGGGAAATTAATTTCACAGGTGTGTGTTATATATATTTTCGAAAGTATTTAACACCGAGGAATTTTAATCCAGATGCTTGCCAAACTAATTTTGATGTGCAATATCACATCTTAGGGAATGTTGGTACATTGAGGTAAGTTGAGCTTATAAAATACAGTTAAACTGGCCCATGTGGTCAGCTTTATTTAAGAGGTCACTTGATTTAAACGGTCACCTTTTTATTTGTTTATGCTTGTGATTTTGTCATAAATAAAATCACTTGTTTTAAATGGTCACTTTTTCTTCTTCCCAACGGTGACCTCTTAATACCCGAATTATCAATTTACTTGCAGAATATGATCAGAAAAATCAAACTCGAATAATTGATTGATAGAAATCTTTTTTTTTAAATAAAAATTCTTTTTACTCATGACTATTTTGGAAAATAGTAGGTACGTTAAGCGCCATATTTGGCCCAAATTTTAGATTTTGTGACACAATAATAAGGTGTTGTGAAAATGCTATTTAATAATCATCTTTTAATAATTCAGTACTTTTTCTTGTATATTTGTCGTCATTTCGACAAAATGAAAGGGTATATTTGACTATTTTGACAAGAATTTAACATTTTCGTTAAAAATACTCAATTTTTGGAGGTGTTTTGTTCAAAATAGATATGATCGCACAAAATTATCACGAAGATATTTTAACCAAACATTTGTACTTGATGGATCTTTAATTGTGCAAAGTTTGCTTGTGATGTTTGTGTGCGATCTATATTAAAATCGACAAAATAGTATCAAATATTGCATCAAATTCATGAATTTCTTAGTATTTTAAAATTTAAAGCATTTTTTATGTGTCGTGTGACCATTGTAGAACTAATTTAACTAAAAATTTTGTTGGATTTGCTTTTTATAGACATTATTGAATACAAAAAATATAAAATAATTGATATTAGCCAATTTTGATTTTTTAGCCAAATTCTTGGGCCAAAAATGGGCCTTAACGACCCTCGTCCTTTTACATTATGATAATCTATTTTCAAATCATAAGTTTGGTTTTAGAGAAACTGATTAGATAGTTTATTTATTTAAACCCGCATAAAATACGAAGCATATCTTTAAGAAGAGAGTTTTTGCATGCTTTGTAGATCTACGCAGAGCATTTGGTACAGTCTGGCATTATGTACTTTTATACGCTTAAATTACGAAGTATATCTTTAAAAAAGATAGTTTATTCATGCTTACAGCTGGATGGTACATTTATATCTAGTTTGAGTTTTGCAGTTAATCTTTAATTTTTGCCAACTCACACTGGATTACAGAATGCCATAAATAAATTGTAAAAGTATTGTTTTGCCTAACTGACAGCTAACTGTCAATACAAAGAAAATATTTAAAGATTTTTACTTTTCATAGAACATTTTCCCCTGCCCCGACATTATTCTTTGATAATAAACCTCTAATAGAAGTGACTAAATATAACTTTTAGGAACAGTTATCAACAACAACAATGTTGATTGAATCCTATTGCGGCATTCAAGAACTTAAAAAAAATGATTAAAAGTGATGTTTGCACTCAGAAAAATACTTGCAAATTTTTAAAAAATGACCGGTTAATATTTCATGTAAATTATTAGATACTCTGATCTGACCAGTTTTAAGTTATAATTCTGAAATTTTGTATATGGATGATTATCTGTCTTTATATAGAGCAATTTTAAGAGCAGAACAAAGTAATAAATCCTGTGACACATTAAGCTTAGATAGTAAATATACATTTGAAAAAAAATCATGAAAACTTCTAGCAACATTGCTGCTATTCCAAAATTCCAGAATTTGTCATCATTTATTAAAACCCAAACACTGATGTAATTTGCTAGAATAAATACTAGTAATATAAATCTACTTGTTGCAGAATCTTTCAAAGGTAAATAAAACCGTACACAGAGAGGGAATCTATTCTTATACTTTTGTAAATAATTTATTTCATGAGTTTCAAATGGATATCGAAGATAACGAAAAGATAGAAATTTCTTTTTACAAAATTAAATATTCTAGGGAAAAACAATTTAATTCTGTAATTACAGACAAATATATCACACAAAAATTAACGAAAAGCCCTCTATCTTTACTGATGATTCTAAATTATTTTTATATAAAACTTAACTGGACAATTATTTAATACAAACAAAATCTTTTAAAAATAGGCAACTTATAACTAAATTCCGAACCAGTGAACACTGTTTACAAATAAAAACAGGTCGATACAAAAATATTCCTAGAAAACAAAGAACTTATAGGAAGTGTAATATATTAGAAGATGAATACCATTCCTTTGTACATTGTCCATTAAATAAACAACACAGAAATGATCTTATGAAAAGAGTGAAGTTCCTCCGTTCCGAAACATGACAACTTTAGATAAATTACAAGGAATTCAAAGATACCAAAGGGGCAGACAGAAATCGTTAAGTCGAGGAAAGACAAGACCATGGCCAACAAAATGAAACGAAAGACAAACATAGAACACACAACACTACACTGAAAACTAAAGCTGGAGTAACACGATTCACACAATAATTCAAAGAAATAGGTTAAATGTGAAGACAAGTGGACTTGCAAATTTAATAAAGCATATGATTGGAAAATGATACACGCACTAGTTTTTAAAACCACTAGAAGTTCTAAATTACAATGGTTACAATTTAGGATAATTCATAGAATACTGGCCACAACTTTTTGAAAAAAATTAATTTAAAAGACAAATACAAATGTACATTCTGTAGACAATCTGTGGAAACAATAGAACATATTTTTGGTGTATGAGAAAACTCATATGAAACTTCCAATTAATTTTGATTTTGGGATTTTTGGGTTCTTAGGTAATTCTGATATGAATTTAGTTAGCAACATAATCATACTGTTGACAAAATTTTACATTTATAGAACTAAATAAAATGGTAAAATTTTAAATATAATTGCCTTGAAGAACTATTTAAGGGAAAATCTGTTCATAGAGAAACAATTATATTGTAAAAATAAAACTCGAGAAAAATCCCAAACCTGCTGGGACCCCTGGACACCCCTACTATCTTGAAAATATTATTTTTACAATAACTTTTTTATTTTTATTAATTATACCTATGTATACTTGAATAAAAAAAAATAAATAGATACCACTATATGTATGATGGACCAGAGGTCACAATTTATCTAGACTGATCCACTTGCATCCTCAAATATGGGATATATGCTTGTTACTTTTTTCTACTATGTAAAATTATTAATGTATTATTTGTTTATGTATATATGCATGTCTGAAGCTTTGGTTGGAATAATTAATGCACTTGTCTGTCATGATCATTCAAAATGTATTATGCCAATAGAAAAATCCATTATAAAAAAAAAGATTTCTATCGTTCTCTGAATCGGCAAGCCTCGTCAGAGAACGATATAATTCTTATCCTCGGGTTTCTGAGATTTTCTCGTCTTGTACTTAAGGTGGTGTTAGATTCTATATGTCTAACTCGTTAAAGGAGTTAGTAAGATTCTTTCCTTGTTTAACACAATTGGCAATATCGCGATTTTGACATCTCGATTGAACACTGATTTTTACATAAAAGTCACCATGGGTGCACTGAGTGGAACATGGGGTGCTTACCTTCCAAAAAGCCTCGCCTTTCTCCTGGTTTGTCAAGAAATTTATCGAGTCCAAACTTCTCTTCTTGTTCTTCGTTGTAGATCTCTTTCATTGGTGTGTCTTATTGTTTTCTTCCTTTTAAACGATTTTGATATTTTTTCTACGTTTTGGGTGCATCTTGTTTTTTCAGTCACCTAATGGTGTTTTTTACCATGTGTCATTCGGACGTGACTTACCTTTTCTGTTTCTTTAGCATATTCTACTTTGGCTTGCAACAAAGCAATACTTTAGTAGTGTTTGCCGATTTTCTGAAAATATGAAATTCATATAATTTGAAAAATGTTAAAGGTCATGAACAAAATCGGTAATTGACTTGACTGGTCAAATTATCTTCATTATCTTATTGGAGTTAGATAATCATAATTGCAGTTATTAACCACAAAGGGTATTTTTTAAAGATTTGTAAACGAGAACTGAAAACTCGGTATTAAGGAACTACGAGAGAGAGTTTTACGTTTTTTAATAGAAATGATGCTATTCATTATGCTTGTTTACATCCTTGAGACCTCCATCCTTAACGAATAAATTAAAACAGGTTGAGTTTCCAAGCTATGTTTTTATCTGATTTTAGTTTTTTTCGGTTGATTTCATATTTTTGACAGTGGAAGTGTGTTACCCTTATAATACAATGTTTTAGACACAATTAATTCATTTTTTCAAAAATCAGCTTACACAACAATTTCATTCAAGGCTACGTTTATGTTACTCTTTTAACGTTCAGGTAAACAAACACGGTCTAATTAACCCTTTCCAAAAAGCAATTGGAAATTGACTGTTAATTATGGTATGGTAATCCTGTTCTCCAATTATCAAATAAAAGATAAGTGATTAACTTGTCAAGAGGAATCCAATACGACAATATTCACAAGCTTTGTCATGTGTAAATATTTTGTCGGTATTATTAAAAAAGACTTTTTGGCAATCAACTCAACTTTGGATCGATAATTAATGCCCATGTCTGAATTTAACATCACGAAAGCCTCATATAAAAAGACTATTCATGAAAAAAGTTTGCACATTAATTTTTACAATCAGTAATATTTTATGGCATTTGATCATTTAGGGTGACAAAAAATAAATTTGAAATGAACTTTAAAAATGATTATCATAATTTTATAAATAAATTTTCTATGGACCTATTGGTCGTTTTGCAATTATATAGTAATTAAATGTAGAACACAAAATTTTATGAATTAAATCTGTTCTATGTTTGCCTTGTTTTTTATTATGAAGTTTGTTTAATGCCTTATGCATTATACTGTTGACGTAATAAAACATGTTATATATCATTTACTATATCAGGTAAAAAACAAAACTTAAAATCATTAAATCTCATGAAAATACTTCCGTTGTTTCTTTCGTTGTTTTTGTCGCTTTTAAGAGGAATGTGTGTAAGTTTTTGAAATGACATATTTTGACTTGTTAGTGGTCTATTTTTTGTCACCTGGTCTTAACCTAGTACCAATTTGTTAGTAGGTATATTTTGTGAGTTTTTTCTTGTATTCATTTGTTTTGACTTGCTATTTTACTTACAACATAAGTGTTTATTTAATGTTATATTTGTTCTTACATTTGTACAAGAACACTATCAAAACAGGAAATGTTGTTAAATTTGCAAATATACTTATACAATTAACAATTTATAAAGGTTCAATTTTAATTTTAAAACATTTTTCTAACCCTCGGTTATTATTTAAAAATTTTTCAAAAGAATTTTACCCATTTTGTAAAAATGTTGAATTCTATTGTTTCAGGTAAGAAAACTTCATTCGGTTGCTGGAAGAATCAGAGCTTAGAGACTTTGGATTATATTTAAATCTTAATTATCTTTAATTTCCATGCTCAGATCCCCCAAACAAATATTTAGTGTTTTAGGACTATTTTACCTTTAATGACCTCTTTCCATATATGTGAAGTTTAGAATACCTATGTGAGAAATCAAAAGTGCATAGTCCATAGAGACATGCCAAATTTGAAACAAACTAAAAGTTAAAACGAAAACAAAAGAAAAAAAGGCTTGGAATCCGCTAATTCTTTACAAAACAGAAATTAATGTGATAAGGTGCTTATGAAGGGTAATCGTCCCTGTTTTGTGCGCAGCACCCGTCATGGAGTCCTCAATGTCAACATCAGTGTCAAATCTGGATGCCAAAATCGGGAATGTCAATTTGTGTCAAATCCGGAAAGAATCGCACGAACTCCTATATAAACAAGGAGTGGGACCAGGTGTCATGAAGGGTAAGCATCCCCTGTCTTGCGCGCAACACCCGTCGTAGAATTCTTAAACTCTAATCCGGGCTAAGTTCAATGCGAGAAGAAGTAAATTTATTTTTTTATTACCGGTACCAGGTCCATAACTAGTTGAGATACATTGATACCATATAGATCAACCAATTCATGATGGCGACAGAAAATCCTAATACTGCGAACAGGCAAGAGAGTATCGAACCAACTGCGAAAGATAAACCCCGTAGGCAGGGGAAGCAGGAATATTGCCACATAAATATGGGAAGTTTACAATAGGAAAGTTCAAGTCATCCCGTTTGTCGTAAATCTTAGAAACAAGTTTTCCCTCTTGGTCAATTTCGAGGAATAAATAAGGTATGAAGCAGATTTTGTTGAGTCTGTGGTCTCCATAATTTGTAGTCCGCTGGCATATATTTTGTCTATATGTTCACTGAACCTAGGATTATTCAATGACAAAATATCATCGATATAGCGAAAAGTAAAATTAAACAATCTGGCCAATTTCTTTTTGTTATTTCGCAGGAGTCCCTTGATGAATTCTGCTTCATAAAAGCACAAAAACCAGTCGGCTAGTATGGGCGCACAATTTGTGCCCATGGGAATGCTATCGGTCTGTCTCTTATTGTATAAATATATTTGAAAATTATATTTGAAGAATTTTAGTAAAATTTAATTCTTTTAAGTTTTAGTAACAAAGGTTACCAGATTTCTAAGAAAATATTAAATGTTTTCAACATTTTTACTATGTTTTGAAGAGGAAACTTGGGCATAAAACATAAAAACTGAACTATATCTGAAAATATGTTTATGAAAGATACTATACTAAAAACAGAAAAGTCTGCTTGACGGGTGCTACTAGTGGAGCATGAGTTGCTTACCCTTCCGGAGCACCTGAAATCACCCTGGTTTTTGTAGGGTTCTTGTTACTCCAGCTTTAGTATTCAGTGTAGTGTTATGTGTTCTATGTTTTCTTTCGTTTTATTTTGTTAGCCATGGTCTTGTCTGTCTTCGACTTAACGATTTCTGTCGGCCCCTTTGGTATCTTTGAATTCCATTATACCTAGACTTGTACTAGAAATTGACAGTAAGGGCGGGTTAAGAACAAAACTTTACGACAAGAAAGATGACTTCCCGATTTTCCGATTGTAAACATTCCGTTCATATCTAGCAGAAGTCCAGCCGCACCTGCATACGGAGTGTATATTTATCAGTGAATACGCTACTCCAGGGCTTGTGCTACCTATTAGGATTTTATCGATAAAGGGTTGCAGCTGACAAAAAAAAAAACTACTGAGCAAAGGGTTTCTCAGGGAAAGATTTGAGTCATCATTCCGGAAGTTTATCGGTCACCATCATAATTTGGTTCACCGGTACGAGATATCCATTTCACAAATGACAGTGGATAACTTATCACTGTCGTGAATACAAATCCGTTCCTATACCGGTTGTGACTAACATCAATTGTGACTATACACTGGTTTTGTCTACAAGACGGGTGCTACTACTGGAGCAGGAATTGCTTACCCTTCCAGAGCACCTGAACTCACCCTGGTTTTTGTAGGGTTCGCGATACTCCAACTTTTTGTAGTGTTGTGTGTTCTATGTTTGTCTTTTGTTTCATTTTATTGGTCATGGTCTTGTCTGTCTTCCGACTTAACGATTTCGTCGGCCCCTTTGGTATCTTCGAATTCTGTTTACATATTTTGTCACATAATTCATGTTATCAAGTGATTTTTGGTTTGTTTTGAAAGAAAATTATTTTAATAATTGTATTTATTCTTTTTTATAACAAATGTTTGTTATTTTGAAATTTATTGACGTGTAATTAAGATTTAAATGAGATCGGACATAAAACATTTGGGTAATTTTCAATGATTTAATGAATATTATGATTGTTTTGCCTTTGAACAAGATTATTTCAGCCTTCGGGCATCATTCAGTTTAGATGTTTTTGAACTCTGATATTTTCTGTTGTCAATCTAATATTAAATATTTTGTAAAAAAGAGTTAAGCAGTTCAGATTTCTTGTTATTAGTTTCATTTTTACAAAACGGTTGGTGTACAACACATTTACTATTCTTCTTTGATCATTTGTACCTTTAAATAAATATTTTATGAATATGAATATGGTGTGATTACTTGTGAAACAGCTTTCCAAAACATCCTTTACAACTAAATAAACAATTAAATGTTACCTTTAGGTATTCAACAATGGATAAACATCCACACCGTTTGGCAAGCTGCAAAAGGCACAAACAAAATAAAATGTTAGGCAACACAGGTGTAACTTAAATCAGTTAATTAAACTATCAAGTAACAGTAAATCTAAATAACAATATATATATATAACAATAACTAGACTCCGGTCCTGGATTGGGCTATTCACATAATTAATGTCGCGGGGTTTAACATGGTTGTGAGCGCTCTAACCTCTCCCTAATTTAGGACAGTGGTCTTAACAAATAACAAAAGCCAATTGTATTTGATTTCACTCTTAAATTCGAGTTCGATGAAAGTAACGAAGTTCAAGTTACAAAATCAATGGATCATTTGCATTGTTAAAACTATGCAATTCCTTAAAAAACGCCCAGCTGGATTAGTGTTAAAATATTTTCATTAGTTCCAAAAACCTGTACATTGTGAAAAATCTATAACGTAAAGCATTTGCAGCATACAACAAGAGTCTTACAAAATAAAGTAAATCATTGACAAGAGAGTCTTTGTTGGTACAATGAACAAGCTACATGTTTGTACATTAACTTACAGATCATGTACATACAGACCTTACATCATTAAAATAAAGACAGTCTTTCAGTCAAATCTTTGTATCTATGAATGAATACAGCAGATGTTTTACAAGTATATGGCAACCAAATCCTTTACTTCAAAGTTTGCTAGTTATCGAACAATTTAAAAGAAAGAATATGGAATGTATGACAGAAGACACGACTCAAATCTTATATACGTTGATAACAAATATAGAAAAAGCCAAATTAAACTGCGTGTAAAGCGTTTTTATGGGTTTACAGTCATCACACACAGTAGGGGCTAACAATAGGAAGATCAGTGAAACTTTATGAATTTCAATGTACATTTATAGTCAAAATGCAATCTGTTCATGATGTCATGAATCCTAAGATGCAAAATATAACTCAAGCACAGGGAAGCATTCGTAACCTCCACAAAGCACAAGAGAAAACTCCGTAATAATTTTAAAAGATTAGTTCATTAAAAACTTTGATGATGAAAGTGGTAAATAAAACGCTTGAATTTAAATACAAATACTTGGTACTTATCAGTAACTCGAATAAACTCTAACGTACAAGATAAAAACTTAACTCAAATGTAATTATTTTCTTCTTTGCCTTAGACGTCCCTTTGGCGCCTTCATATGGTGTATATATTTCTCAACTTGTCCGTTTTGCCCATGTATGCAGCGGCGTTTTAGATTTTAATGAACGTTATCTTTGTATTACCTGCAGACTTTCAAGTCAATGATTTTACTACCATTAAATAGTTAAAATATTCAGTCATTCATATAAAGATATAATTTTGGTTGCACCTGCAGCAATTTATTATAAAAAACGGAGTGTTACACCCAAAAACTTTTATGGAAATGTAGTAAGTAAATCTAGTAAATTTATACACAACTTATTGGGACTTGTCAGTTTAGCATACCTAAATTTTCCATATTTATTTAACATTGGTAATTTTGTATTTCTTAATTGAATGAACACATCCCCCTTTTTCTATTTTATAGATAAAGATTATACTTATAATATTATTTTATTTAAATATTGTCTTCTTTGGAATCATTATTGACTCTCTGATCAACAACTTATATCAAAACCAATTTTAATCAATATTCTTTTGCTCCTTTTTACGTTTTATCTTTAAGTTTGTTTCAAATTTGTCTTATCTCTTTGGACTATGCACTTTTGATCTCTCGCATGGGTATTCTACACTGGACTTGTTACATTTTTGTCCTTCATACAGTCGATAACTTATAATTTGCCACTTGCACAGTTTTCGTTTTCTTTGGCTATTAATGATTTATTTACACTGAATCAAACTGGACGTGTTTTGGGTGATGTCTAAATTTAAGAGGACCAGGCTGTTATCAACTGTATTTGGATGTTGAACTAGCTGTCAGACACAGTGAGTACTTTTCGAGGCTGGTATATAATTTTGTCTCTCCTGTTTTATTTGCAATTGTCTGCGTACTTTTGTATCGAATTCAAAAGTTAAAGCTTCTGCAGTTAGTTTTTAAAGTTTATTTATATAATGTCGCCAACAATGTGGTCGTGGTGTGTCGTAAATACTACATGGAGGTACTTAAGAAGGTAATTTTTAATTCTTCTAACTTCCACGCCATGCACTCAACAGAGAGTCAAATAATAAACAGACACATTACTTCCACAGATAAGCTTAAGGCCCCTGCTCATCATTTTAAAGTCCTAACCATGTATTGGTTACGTAAACTACATAAAAACCTTTCAAGTTCCGTTTTGTTTCAGTGTCCAGTAAGTGTACTACTACTAAACTTTCTGTCCTTTTGACTAGTGCTCTATCAAAACAAAACAAATTGAAAGAACTTATTATAAATTACTGTAATAAAGCTTACGATTTTAATGGTATAAATATATGTTCTCCTTCTGCTTCTAGACGGTTACGGAATTTCTCCACTCGAGATAGGTAATTTTTTAAAGTTTAAGGCTCGAGCCTTGGCGACAGCTTTAAAATTTTAAAATTTAACGATTGAGAATGGAGAAATATTCCGTAACCGACTAGTAGCAGAAGGAGAATCTGTTTCTCCTCTGAATAAAACCACCAAAACGTTGTTTCACCAAGTCACCCTTTTGGGGACCCCGTTCTTTGGTACGCTGCGTATTCATGGTATCGCCGAGAAATACATTGCAATTCAAGAAATCAACACGTAGGAAAAATACAAAATTTTGTGCACACAATCCTTACCTAAAAAGGAGTTTACACATAAATAATGACATTTTTCCGGCTAGAAAAAAATTATAAGCGATAAACTCAATTGCAGCACGAACGACAACTCTTGTAACAATGACGTTACGTCAGCTGTAACCAAATGATGGCAAATCGAGTTTTCCGTAACGAAAAATTCTGAAACTTGCTAAGTTTTAAGTAACTCGCAGACCAAAAATTTAGAATGTTCTTTGTGCTAGAATTTTTTTTAATCAATCAATTGGTTTGCGCGGGAAATCTCACGCAGAACCAACCGCTTAACCACGCTAAGAATAGGAGAAACTATTTTTCGAGTGTAAAAAATTCACTGGAAGTTTCGGATAAATTACAGGCCTTCTAAAAACCTTTTGTAACTGCTGATAGTTATGATTTATCTACTCCTTATACTATACTTTCACATTATTTTATCATAAAGAAATTCTCATATTTAATTGAATAGTGTTTCGATCAAACAAATCATAATTACAATTGTTGTAGTAGAGAAAGGTCATTTTCTCTGACGAAAAAGGCAAATATAAAATATATACTTACTAGACCTGTGAGAAAATGATTGATGCTGTTTATTTCCTTCTAATTAAGATTTTTATCCGTTTTGGAAATAAAATTTCTAGAGAGATCGTAGGAATTCAAATGGGCAAATATTGTACTCCTTTAATATCAGATTTGTTTCTTTGTTGTGATGAATCTCAGTTTTTGGCCAAATTCACAAGGATCCTTCAAGATCTGATTTGATAGACAATTTTAACAATACCTACCGCTACCTTGATGAAATCTTTTTTTTTTTTCGTTAATAATTCAGATTTCTACAAATACACAACCGAGATTTATCCAAAGGAATTAACTTGAATAAAGCCAATGACAATTGCCTCAAATGCCCATTTCTGGACTTAGATGTGTAAATTTCTCAAGGTAAAATTTCTACCAAAATTTACAAGAGGGACAATTTCTCGTTTCCAATTGTTAATTTCCCCTTCCTTGACGGTACGTTCCTTAAGCTCCTTCGTACGGTGTTTATATTCCTCAGCTTGTTCGTTATGCCCGTGTTTGAAGCGACGTTTCAGATCTTAATGAAGTCCAGTGTAGAATACCAATGCGATAGATTAAAAGTGCATAGTCCAAAAAGAGAAGACAAATTTTAAACAAACTAAAAGATACACGTAAACAAACGGAACAATAGCTTGGAATCCACGAATTCCTTTACAAAACAGGAGGGGGATCAGGTGCTCCGGAAGGATAAGCATCCCCTGTCTTGAGCGCAACACACGTCGTGGAATCCTAAATCTCAAAGCCGGGTTAACGTCAATCCTAGAATAGGTCAACCCATTTCTGCATTACCGGTAACAGGTCCATAACTAGTTTAGATACACTGATAACATATCTCTGTATTACTGCAAAATGATTAAGTCCAGTGTAGAATACCCATGCGAGAGACCAAAAGTGCATAGTCCAAAGAGACAAGACAAATTTAAAACAAAC